>NQII01007753.1:37603-79609 GCA_002778355.1 Clitarchus hookeri | reverse complement strand
GGAGGGAGTGGTTGTGTGCCAGCGTCGCTCTAAAATTCCTAAACCGTCACACGACAGTATTCTGTTCCTAAACCCAGTTTCTCAGTTCTCTTCGTTAAGATATATTTAAGCAGGCCGATATAACCACTCTGTTCATATTTCTCTTTACGAAAACTAGTTCCTCTACATTAGACGCAGCCATATAACCCCAGACGACTATAAATCCACCACCGCTATGCTTAACAGTAGTTTGCATATCCTGGATGTCAAGTGCTGTCTTGGGTTCTCTTTACTGTATATCAAAATGCGACCATAATTGAGAAAAATTTNCATATCCTGGATGTCAAGTGCTGTCTTGGGTTCTCTTTACTGTATATCAAAATGCGACCATAATTGAGAAAAATTTTAACTTGCTCTCATTCTAGAAGATAAAAAAATTGTCCCAGGAGTTCTGATTCTTCCGTACATAACTTTTTGCCAGTGCTAGCCTCTTTTTTCGATTCGTCTTGCTTGTGTAGGGCTTCATTATTGATACCCTGACTTTGAACTCTGCAATATGGAAAAGTCGTTTTATTAGCCTACTTTCGGAAGTATATAAACGCTTATGAGATCGTTTTCCTGCTTGTGTGACTCAGTGTATGTGTGTGCATGTGTGTGTCTTTGTGTGTGTAGGTGTATGTTAATGTGTGTGCTCGTGTGCGTTTCCCAATTTCGCAAACTTGGTACACATCTAGTACTAAGTAAGGAAACCTGACTTATATAGTTTTTGATCACGCCGGGCATTTACTTTCAAAATGGAGACCACTTCAAAATTTAGGGAAATATATCATGTCTCGGAAACCATTCAAATCTATCTGAACCAAATTTTGTATGCAAGTTTTAACCATTGAATTAAATTGTTAATTTTGTTGTTGGTCTGCCATTTTTTAAGATATTTCAACATGAAAAATTAAGCTTTTGGTTTATATCTCAAAAATTACTATTTTATACACTGACAGTGTCTGTTACGTGCATTATATAAGTCAAACAGCCATTTTTTGTCCGCCATTTTGTAAGAAGGTACTGTATAATTTAATAAATTTTAATGTAAATTTTCGGGAAATAATTGACAGATTTCTACCAAATTTGGTAAACATTTAGTACTTTAGCAGCTGATAAGTTCAAATAATATGTTTCAAATATGTTAGACACTTACTTTAAAAATGGCTGCCAAATAAATATAATAGTATAATATAAAAAAATTTAAAACCATTTAATAAATACCAACTTAACTTTGTATGCCAGGAGTATATATATAAAACACCAAATATATCTACGCATATCCTCTTTTGTCCTCCATTTTGTAAGATGGGCCACACGAATAGATAATTTATTTTGTCATACATCGGGAAAAAAAAACTGTTTTCTACCCAGTATGGAAAACCAATAGTTCTACGGATGGTAATGTTAACATATATGTTTTATGTATGTAAGACACTTATTTTTAAAATGGTGGCCATGTAGCTATTTTAGTTTTGTATGTTAGGTCTACATCTTCGAAATCATGTAATTAATTCCAATAAAACTTTGTATACAAGCTGTTTTTTTACAGCCATCAAATTTGAACACATAAAATCTCTTTTTCCGCAATTTTGTAAAATAGTCTCATGACAAATTAAATTATATTATTAAATAAACACCGATTTATACCAAATTTGGCAAACAAGTAGCACTAAAGCATACCACGTAAACTGATTAACTTTGAGGGTTTCAGACATAAATTATTTCAAAATGGTTGCCACAGAAACATTTTAGGTAAAAAATTGTTATCTACGAAACTGTAAAACAAATCTTGACTTAACTTTGTATGCTTAAAGCGTCAGTTTTACCCATCAAAATTGTCTATGCAAAGCCTATTTCACTGCCATTTTGTTAGATGGACCGAAGTGAAATAATGTAGGTATTTATGCAGTGTCTTTGGAAACAATCAACAGATTTATTTTCAATTTGGCGAAGAAATTATAATGTGTTAGACTATAGTAAAGTAAATAATTTAAGTATATAAGTATCTCATGTTATTTATGCACATATACAAATATTTTAGCTTGGTGTACTTTATATACAAAACTATGAAACATATTTTAATTTAACTTTGTATATGCGTAGCATCTATGATAATAATCGAATGTGATATTATATAAATTTTTTTACCCTCCATTTATGAAGATCGTTATACGAACAATTGGGGTTTTATGCCATATCTCGAAGAACAATCAACCAATATGTAAACAGAGATCCTATTTTGTCGATTTTTTTCCAAAGTAATGTCAGGTGTGTAAATTAAGCATTTTCCTAAATTTTCGAAATAATTAAACTAATTCCTACAAAATTTTGCACACTTATATAAGGCAATGTATTGTTACATCATTTAAATAGGGTCAGACAACGATTTTAAAAATGGTGACTACATAAATATTTTGATATGTTTGGCACATCTTTTTAACTATTTAACTATTTCAATTAAACTTTATATGCTGATATTATCAATTAAAAGCATCATGTACTTTTTAGAAATTTTATAAGATAGTGTCGTTTAAGAAAATAAGGTATTTATGCCTTATCTCGGAGGCAAATCGATTTTCATTTTACACGTAATCATGTGTTTTAGTGGCTCAGAAACTTATTTTCAATATGGTGAACGTGTTAATAATTCAGGTTAGGGAACCCTATTTATCAAAACATTAATCTGATTAAATAAGAAGTTGATGCTCTGAATCCCACCTCCGTGATGCGGTTGATTGCAAGCTAGCTTAATTTTACGAGTTTTTCTAAATTCGATTCCCGGGTAAGTCACTCCTTTACTTTCATTGTCTTGGTTTTGTTAGACATGTTTCTGGTTTCATCTCTAATGATATTGCTGTCAATGAGACGTCAACGCCTACCTACCATCTAAGCTTTCAAGAACTTCACAAAAATGTATTTGCATTCGTGTAGAGGAACTTAGGCTCATTGGTAATCAGTATTTTCTTGTTGTTCTTGGTTTTACTTGTTTTCCAAATTTTTCTGGTGCATTCGCAGATAATACAGAGGAACTAACTTTTGCATCGTTCTTGATTGTTCTCAACACTTGCTGTGTTACTTTGTCAGCCAGATTTTGTGGACATCCTAAACTTGGTCTGTTTATTAAAGCTTTCGCTTTTTTTAAATCACTGTAGTACACCACTTTGTACATTATGGTTTGCAGTTTCAAGATATAATAGTCACACTATACAACACGTTTGAAGTACATTATGCAGCTGTAGGCAACATAATGTGTCAGGGAGTTAGCCTGTCTGCTGTTACTGTATTCAAAACAAAAAACAAATAAATAAAAATTACAATTAAATAGGCATATTTAGCATCATGTTCACACGCATTTGTTTTACATGTAAGCACACGTCTAAATGAAAACAAATTAGTTACATCAATACTTAATACTTTAAATGATAAATATATTATATGTATATTCAATAAGCTTATATAGTCTTATGTCCTCTGGTGATAATGATACTTTAATAAATTTGACAAATGAAAATGTTATAGTTACATATTCAGACGAAGGGTAAAATATTATTTATGTAAAAATTCTAGTCTAAATTATATAAAATACATTTCAAAACGTTTGCTTACATCAGTATGTTCTACGTGTAAGTACGCTGTCGAATAAATTGGATCTTTTAAATCGGCTGCTAAACACAGTTTTTTTCTATTTTAGAAACACCGTGATGTCAAAAAAATAAATATGGCCGCCAGCTTGCGGAAATAATAAAATGTGGGTCACGAGCACGGCTACTTTACAATGTTAAGAACAATTGAATCGGCCGTTGTAGTTGAGTTAAGAGATTTGGGTGGCTCTTAACATCAAGGTATTGAGAGCCGATGAGGGTGAAATGAAGTGATAATTGAGCAGCGTAGGAATGTAAGGGTGGGGGAAACGGGAGATCCCGAGAAAACCCGCTGACTAGCGGCATCGTCCGGCATGATTCCCACGTGCGAAAATCCGAAGTGACCCGGACGGGGGTTGTATACTTTTCGTCTTGGTGGAAGGCGAGTAGTCTAACCACTCATCAACCGCGCTCCCACGGCCATTACAGGAAGGAATTGAGTGAATGTGAACCGTGGTCCTTTAGTTCCACGATCAAACTCCTGAATCTTGTACCAGAACATTATTGTATATTTTTAAGATTCTCTGTATATTAGTTGTCCTTTGATACTCGGATTAAAAACTTATGAATTTCAAAGAAACAAAGAGGTACGAAATACAGTTCAAGGTACAGTTATTTAGAGTTTCCTCTCTCCTGAACTGGAAATGAAAAATTAAACACTATTTCAGTTCAAGGCAGGTTGTAAACATATTTTGGAATTTTCCACTTTTAATTATAAACGTTGGACTAGAATGACATAAGGAAGTACAGTTGTTTCTTATTTACGCTTCAATGAACTAGAAATGAAACTGGGAACTTAATTTTAGTCAATGGTAGGCAATGAACATATAATGAAATTTTCCACCTTAAACTGAAAATGTCGAATTAGATTAACTTAAGGAACTACGGGATATAGTTTGAGATAGAGTTATTCCATATTTCCTCTTCAATGAACTGAAAAAAAAATTCTACACTTTATTTCGTTTCAAGGTAGTTAGTAAACAGATATTAAAATTTTTTACCTCGTATAAAATATCGGACTAGCATTAAGCAAGGATGGACGAAATATAGTTCGAGATACAGTTCTTTCATATTTCCACTTCAGTGAACTGGAAATTAAATCGAACATTTTCTTTCAAGTGAAAGAAATTCTCGGAATTGAACTAGAACTTATTTCGTTGGACTGAAAATACCGGACTGGAGTGAAAAAGGGCAGTAAAGAATAACGGATCGTGGAATAATTCAATGATATTTCCATTCAACCGGAATGCAATATAGAATCGCACAAACGAATATCATTTTGAGCCGGACACGCACTTGAACCGAAATGATATTATTTTGTCTGCCCCTGGGGTTCGCTCCAGGATTTTCGCATATCGGAATAGTGCCGGACGAGGCCACTGATATGCGGGTTTTCGCGGGGATCTCCGGTTACTACCGCCCTTGCATTCCGGCGCTGCTCCATATTTACCCCACTTCACACTCGTTGTCTCTCTAAACCTCGATGTTAAGAGCAGCCCAAATCTCTTCACTCCCATTGGCCTCTATACGCGGACAACACCGGGTCGTTCTACTAGTAAAATAATAAGTAAGGTGACATGTATCCTAAAATGGATATTAAATGCCTGCATGGAACTAAACACAAATTTATGGGCTACAAACAAACAATAACAACATTTAGTGGGGTGGGTTTCGTAGTCATTTTGTTATAGGAGTACGGAAAACTAACGGTAAGAAGACATGTTTTATCAAGAAGACACGGGTAATTTATAAACTTAGAGAAACTTCTCTCCTGTTGTACTGAGTTTCTTGGAAATGTCAATCATGTAAGCCAAAGGATTTGCTCGTGGTGAAATTATATGCGCTTTTAATTGTTTTAGGCAGTTTGTTACTCTTAAAATGGTGTTAACGAAATAATAGGTCTCTTGGGTTCCGCAAATTCTACTTCAACTACATACTTTGCAACACAATAATAATAAACAGCTGAAGATTATTTTTAACCATCGAAAATCTAGCCGATAACATGCACGATCGTCGGCTCTACAGTACGCCAGACACTTGAATTGTTTTTCTGAAACGTAAAAACCATATAACCACTACTTTGACAAATTATTTCATTAAAATATTAAAAACTGAAACTTATTATTTTTTTTAAGATGCCATAGGTATATATATTTATCGTCTACACGTGTTAAACACTTCAGAGATATTTTGGTGCTAGTTATATTTTTGTCCAACGCTCTTAACGATGATCGCTGTTTGTGCTACACAGATCTATTTTTCGACCGGCAGACGGCTGGACATGATATTGCAGTTAATATTCCCGCTCGTATTTCTTAACGGGACGTCAACAGTCGTGCTAGAGCGTGAATGGTTCCAGGCTGTGTTTGAGGGCCGCCCACGCCGAGCGCTGCTAATTGCGCGGGTAACGACGTAGTCAAACATTAATGGGCTGCATGATGCGGGTGATTGCATGCCGAAAAACTGATAAACCCTCAAATGGTTTCCCCTCATTGAATTATTCATTTACGACCTGCGTCGCTGGGATGGCGGCTGATCGCGGAGCGTATTTTAATTGCCGATTTATGTCCGCGCCGCTCAAAGGAGGAGCACAACCCAATGACGAGGCTAATTTCCTCTGCTTCGCTTTGTTGCCCTTTGACTGCTTCAATCGCACAGCATCCGCCGCAATTTGAGGATCATTCTCTTACATTCTGGTGGCTTGGAATGCTCCGGTACGCTGCCCGCGTTCGGCGCGACTAACCACAACCGTACTACGATAATGCAAACTTGAGGAACCGATGTGGGTTCCTTTAAAGTTACGTAGACACAAAATATACTGCAAAATCATAAACTATACAAAACACAGGACTTGAAATTAGATACATGAATAATGCACGGCGTATATCCATTCGCAACGGTTTCAGAATTTTCGAAAATATTTAATACTAACTGAAATTTACAGAAATAAATTAATTCAATATTGTAGAAGTATTTTAAAGGAAAATCTTTAAGTTTAAATAGAGGCTTGACATAAAATTTTAATAACGTTCACATTATAAATTTCACTCAAAATTACGACAGTTATTTATTCATATCACTTCCAGTTTAAACATAATAACGCTTTAAATTATAGTCTCTTTTCTTAAATAAATATAACAACTTTTCAATGAAATTTCAGTTTTGTTACTGGCCAAGTTCTTCTTCATTTATAATAATGCATTGACGTTTGTTATTATATGTTAGTCCTACAAGTCGTCTGTAACGTAGGGATGTGCTAAGTTTAAATTTTTATAATATCATAGTATTATTTTAACATTAAAAACTATTTTCGTGCAACGTTCTCAAGCTCGACATTTTCTTCAGTGATGTAGTCAGTTTAGTCGACGTGAACAAACTCACCGCAAGCCTGAAAATTACAAGCATCCCACTCGAACAACGAAGTGTTTGCCTCAAGTTTCTGAAACGAAAATTTTTACCGTTAAGTTTCCTGCCGATAATACTTCAAAAAGTAAGTTGAACGGAAGTTTCATTTCCAAGTTGCCTAAGTGAGTTACCACGGTTTGTTTTTGTTTTGATTGCAATTCCATTTCATTCCACGACTTACTCAATGATGAATGGTATTGGGAAGTTTCTGTAAGTCCGTCATAGCGCCACCCTGTAGTAAAAACAAAAGGGAGATTCAATGTTCTGGAACTTTGTCGGAAACTTTCTGAGCCTAATTTGATAAGACGGGAAGCTGCTATTAATAGAAAGAGTACACTGCATAATAATGATCCTCGACACGGCAGCACCTCTACATTCATGAATTGTAACCAGGCGCTGTTAACAACAGCTGACAAAAAACTTTTAGGTTTACAACAGTTATACACTCTGAGAAATTATTCACAAATTTACTTTATGAGTGTAAACGTAGAGTGAGAAAGCGTAAATGGTTAAATCATTTCACATACATTCATGCCAACGTTTCTAGATTTGCTCAGGAAACAGTGGAATGAGTATAAAACTTACAAATTTTGTACAGCAGCGACGCTAAACATCCCGTATTTGTAGCCAGATGTGTGCTAATATTTCTTTACGATATATGGATTAAAAACTTGCAATTCTGTTTGTGAAGTTGACGAAAAATTTCTTTTAGACTGTACTTTGTCAATCGTATTCAAACTAACGAAGTGCTTACTGTACAAATGGCGGTAACAATTACTGCCCCTTAACTTTTATTTTCTTAAATTTAGAATATTATCACCGATTGTTAGGAGCGTTAAATGAACCTAGTTGATAATAAGCTTCATTTGGCCGTGTTAAGGCTATGACAGAACACTTAATTTGCTACTGACCAACTCGTTGGACTGCAGAAAATTAACTGATTTGATTGGAGATTTTAGAAATACGTAACGGCAGTACTGAATTTCCGTCATACTTACGCAGAGAGATCGAGCCGTAAAACCACCCTCCTTGCAACTGTGTTTTCGGTTCACTTCCGTGTATACACGCTCCGACGTAGGCCAAAAAGTGTTATCATCAAAATAATTACGTTACCAACTCGTTATTTGTGATACACGGGATGTTTACAAGTTGTAATCACGCGCCTTAAGTTTCGTACTGCCGCGAAAGCAGGTAACGCGCCCGCAGGGTGTCGGAGTATTAAGTATTTTAATTATATGCTTTCATTGAGCTTGGTTTTGATTTGGTTTATTCTTTATTATTTCGTCAATTACAATCATTTAGTATTATAAATAATTATTCAACATATTAACACTTAAAATATAATTATTAACTACAGTAAAACTCGACAACTTTGTGCCACTTTTTGATATTTGCAAGCATAATCACCCTTTTTTTTTATAAAGATAACGGGTTGGGAATTTTATCCAGCATTACTACACATCTCAAAAATGTAATCCTGTGGCCAAAAAAAATCCAGGTAGCAAGGGAAGGGAGAGGGAATTGTTTAAGTGTGGCCTATTGTTGTAAACACAAGTAAGTCAACTATGGGTCATGTCTTCTTGTCTCATTAAAATACGTGTCAAACGGGCCCTGGCCCAATTTTGTCACGCTACAATTATTCACGAGTCAAAACTGTACACGTATTGGTTTTTTTACATTTTCCCTCAATGCTAAATATGTGTTTTTCATGTTTTTTGTCCAATAAGTAAAAATGTAAATTGAAAATCAATATGTTATTTAAACTAGATAGCTACATAGCTCTCTCGTTATGAAAGCAGCTGTGGTCCATTGTTGGGTCGCTTGCCCAATGTTGTCGAATCTTACGGTATACTATAAAATATAAAATAAATGTAATCAATTTAACAATACTACTAACAACAAAAATTTATATTAGTGGATTGTTATGTAATTAATATATTCGAACCGACCGAGATTTCTGGTAGTTCCTCGCGCCTCAGAACTAACGACCTCTGTACATCGGGCTCTCTTTCACCATGTCCATGATCGAAAACTTACGGCGCAAGGAGGATACTTATGGTCAGTGTTGTATACATTGAGAAATCAGTGAATAACGTAGCTGGTGCCTTCCTCGTGGGTTATTCCGTTTGTGGAAATTTAGNGGGGGCGACCACGCCGGGAATTGAACCCGGTTCGCCCAGGTGGGAGGCGAGTAGTATTAACAACTACACCACCGCGGTCCCTAGCATCCTCTGTTATACGAACTGTCGCAGCTGGTTTTAGCAAACCTCCGACAAACTGTGTTCACTGGCTGCGTGAAGAAAACCTGAAACAAGTCCTGTACACAACAAAATATTACATTTCTGCAACACTTAAGGTCACTGTACGCACGTGCGCGAGAGAGCATCTTAACTCATACCTACACATTGTACACGCACCATTGTGTATATAACTCACAAAAAAGTTTCTTTGGCCGGTGCTGTACTCTGCGATACTGAATGGCCAATGGGTGACCAATGGGATACTGAATGGCCCGTGGGTAACTGATTCGTAAACCGCGTTACTGGTATAGCTTATAATTGGTTCATATTACTATATACGAGCGCAACGCCTACAACTCATAGGCTGTGACAACAGAACAAATCTTATTTTGACTACAGTTCTACATGATTAATGCCATTTCTTGTTTGCAATAGCTGAAACCGGTCTGAAAGTGTTAGGAAGTACAAGTTGAACGACTTAAATTAATGGTTTGCAGCTGTTTCATTTGAACTGGCCACTGTCACACGTATATCGACACACGGCACTGAGACGCAAAGTGTTTCCTTGGGAAAAAATATTTTCAACCTCTGTCAATTTTAACAATCATGTAATTCTCATGAGTAAAATTGGGATACTGAAAATCGCAGAGGCCTGTGAATTACTCGAATTATCAAAATTTCAAAATTTTACCAGTGATAGACAAGGAGTTTAATTATATTAACCACCTGGTGGTTACAGGACACACAGTATTATTTTTGTCGCTGGAAATATAANAGACAAGGAGTTTAATTATATTAACCACCTGGTGGTTACAGGACACACAGTATTATTTTTGTCGCTGGAAATATAATTTTTACTATAGACTTACAGCTTTTCATGAATTCGCGCATTTCACCATTGTAAATAATTTATTGTTAGTAGCACAATTCATGTCTTGATCTAATATCGCCCATGATTCTTTATATGTATGTATGTACGTTCAACTGCATACTCCCTAGGCGTATTTTAACACGAAGTATTTGGCGACAAATCAGAGCAATGCATGACTTGCAAAATATTCCATTCAAAATATTTTTCACTTAAAAATTTAAAGTTACAATTGGCACAGTGAATATTATGAATGTAATATAACTTCTTAAATAATATAATTTATTGTAAATTATTTACAAATAAAAGTGCATTATGAATGAAATTTTTTTNTAATATAACTTCTTAAATAATATAATTTATTGTAAATTATTTACAAATAAAAGTGCATTATGAATGAAATTTTTTTATTTATTATGCGTTCCTTGGAAATTTATATCATTTAAGTAGTTATTTTTTTATGAAATCAGATTTCTAGGCACTTTACCCTATTTCTAGCATTGCCTATATCATACGAAACNGTAATATAACTTCTTAAATAATATAATTTATTGTAAATTATTTACAAATAAAAGTGCATTATGAATGAAATTTTTTTTATTTATTATGCGTTCCTTGGAAATTTATATCATTTAAGTAGTTATTTTTTTTATGAAATCAGATTTCTAGGCACTTTACCCTATTTATAGCATTGCCTATATCATACGAAAGNAGCATTGCCTATATCATACGAAACACATTTTAATTTACGACATAATATGGATTCTGAATCTACAAGGAAGTAGCCCAAATTCCGCAGAGAGTATATTTTCCCATACAATTTATACTGTGTGATAACATCAGGAAAATACACTTCGCCATTACTTTGCTGGTTATGTGAAAATTTTGCTTCCCGTGGCGGATGCACACACCGGATATTTTATTTTGTTTCCAGGAGAGAAAGGCCAAGAGTGCGAATTACGGTGGCAGGAAGTGGGTGGAAAATGATTTGAAAGAAGCGGCGCTGGTCCAGAGAGCAGCTTCATGAGAAACGGGAAGCTGTGCGCTGGAAAAATAACATAAAAAAAGTACCCTCGCAGGGGAAAAATTTGTTAGACGTCAGATTGAAGGAATAAAATTCTCGATGCGGGCTTGGTTCCACAACTGAAACTCGTCTCTTGCGTATAAAAAAAAATAATATTTACGCTCGTGGTTATTGTCTGACAAAAATCAGTCTGAAGGAAATTTCCGTCTAATTCGCGAAAATATACTGCTACCAGCCTCCATAGAGGAATTCCGTAATGAGATGAACATAATGGAAAAAACTATCACACTTACAAAAAGTCATACGTACGCAAATATATAAAAGGTAAAAAATCGTTTTTTTTCTAAAAGCAATTGCGATGAGTAAAATAAAACTAGACTTACATTTTGCCTTACTTAAAAACACACTCATGTTGGTATTACAGGAACAAGGCAAATTTTACGACGTAACAGGGGCATTACTGCATCTCAGCGAAGAACTACGTGTTTTTCTGCTAAATTTTCAGTGCACCGCCAACCATAANTAACAGGGGCATTACTGCATCTCAGCGAAGAACTACGTGTTTTTCTGCTAAATTTTCAGTGCACCGCCAACCATAACCTATTTTTGCGTGTCTGAGGCCTAGAAGCGCGATACGCTTATTCACTTGTCATACTGTACAATTTTCGCCATCTATTATTTGACAAAAATATTTGAAGACAAAATACAACCNCGCTTATTCACTTGTCATACTGTACAATTTTCGCCATCTATTATTTGACAAAAATATTTGAAGACAAAATACAACCATTTTTTTTCCATTCAACTAGTTGAATTAAATAATCTTGAAAGTACTTAAAAATGTGTGAAACTGTAAAAAATTTTTGTTGGGAGTATTAAGTAAGAATTTTCACATAAAATTAGTTTCAAAGTGAAATACGGCTGTTGTGTTTTCCGTGCAGTTCACTACAGGAAGTAATGTAACGAATGTTGCGATTTATTTTCACTTCCTTAGAAACACTTAAGTTTTATTTTCTGAGATATTTCCTGCAGAGTNCTCGCAGGGGAAAAATTTGTTAGACGTCAGATTGAAGGAATAAAATTCTCGATGCGGGCTTGGTTCCACAACTGAAGCTCGTCTCTTGCGTATAAAAAAAAATAATATTTACGCTCGTGGTTATTGTCTGACAAAAATCAGTCTGAAGGAAATTTCCGTCTAATTCGCGAAAATATACTGCTATCAGCCTGCATAGAGGAATTCCGTAATGAGATGAACATAATGGAAAAAACTATCACACTTACAAAAAGTCATACGTACGCAAATATATAAAAGGTAAAAAATCGTTTTTTTTCTAAAAGCAATTGCGATGAGTAAAATACAACTCGACTTACATTTTACCTTATTTAAAAACACACTCATGTTGGTATTACAGGAACAAGGCAAATTTTACGACGCAACAGGGGCATTACTGCATCTCAGCGAAGAACTACGTGTTTTTCTGCTAAATTTTCAGTGCACCGCCAACCATAACCTATTTTTGCGTGTCTGAGGCCTAGAAGCGCGATACGCTTATTCACTTGTCATACTGTACAATTTTCGCCATCTATTATTTGACAAAAATATTTGAAGACAAAATACAACCCATTCAACTAGTTGAATTAAATAATCTTGAAAGTACTTAAAAATGTGTGAAACTGTAAAAAAATTTTGTTGGGAGTATTAAGTAAGAATTTTCACATAAAATTAGTTTCAAAGTGAAATACGGCTGTTGTGTTTTCCGTGCAGTTCACTACAGGAAGTAATATAACGAATGTTGCGATTTATTTTCACTTCCTTAGAAACACTTAAGTTTTATTTTCTGAGATATTTCCTGCAGAGTNGTAACGAATGTTGCGATTTATTTTCACTTCCTTAGAAACACTTAAGTTTTATTTTCTGAGATATTTCCTGCAGAGTAAAATTTAATGCCTCTGAGTTCATCATATTATTGTGAATTAATCACTTTGAATAGCATTCATGCTCAAATAGATTCTTTATAAATTATTTTCATAACCTTATATCGTTTCCAGCAATTGTTCGCTATTTCAAAGTTTCGTAATGTCCGAAACGGTCATTTTTGTAATGGGCGATTCTGATTGGCTCAGCCTATCAAACAAAAAAGACGTTTTCAAAAACAGTAAAAAAATTTTCATGATTGATGGAAACTAGATGTATCCAACTTTTTAAGACAACTATGGCCGCAATAATTACGTTTCCTTTGACGCATAACCATACAAATTTATGCAACCAACATTATTTTAAGCAATTTGACGGAAAAATTTGATAGTGTAGCAGGGCCTTAAGGGCGAATTTTGGTTCATCACCTGTCTCACCATAGTTTTAATGCGTTAGACACTCTATCATGGCATGCAGTTTGTCCATTGGCTGCTCAACTTAGTGAGATTGTCTGGGTTTATCATGNGCGTTAGACACTCTATCATGGCATGCAGTTTGTCCATTGGCTGCTCAACTTAGTGAGATTGTCTGGGTTTATCATGACGTTCCATGGGTGTAACATGAAGATACCGTTACATGCAGCCAATCCACGTTCTTTCCATTGACATTTCCCCTCGGGAGTGCAAAGCGCGGTGCTCCAGGAGGAAAATTGGTGGTTGCAGAAAGAAGGCAGAATATAAACATGGGCCGGCGTGTGACAGGAACGCGTTCCTTGATAAGGTTATCGGGATTTGCGCAATTCCTGTCTAAAGAAGATTGAATGTCTTGGGTAGTGGCTTCACGTTCTTTCTGATTCACTACTCACCATCCCCTTCGAGGCGTCGCGGGATTGCGAGTAATCTCCTGATCCGTGTCACTTTAGCTATATAAACTGCAGTGTACCTCTGAGTCTCGAGATTAGTTAAAGTCAGCTTGTGTCACTCTGGTTAATCCAGCGCAAAACAAAAATATGCCCAGCCACCTCTCTACTAGTTTCTCCTCTCCCATTAATAAAGAGCATGGTACCCACCTATCTTTCTCCTGTAGCATTTTCTCATAATGCATGTAACAATTTTTTAATTATTTCCTGTCGAAAGGGTTTTAACAGTGTCTGTGCCGGGTTTTTCCCTTTCTCTTCTAGATGTAGTTTAACTATAAGTACATTAGGGAGGTTTTTCATGGCCAAACTCGGCCATGGGAAACCCAATCCCTCATTGCCGCGATGCACGTCTCCTTGCATGTTTTTTCCTTCCCTTGTAAACGTGAGGGGTTAGCCCCGAGACGCAATAATCACTTTCCTACAACGGACTAACATATAACACTTAGTTTTAGAGTAGGTTAGAAAAAAAAATGGGTCTCGAGTCGTTAATGGCCATCGGCGCCGGGTGTGTGGTTCCATCGGTACAACGAGCGACGACGCAGTGACTCGCGAGTGAAGTCAGCGAGCAACGAAAGAGTTAAGGGACAGAGAGACCTGCTGGACTGTGGGAAAGTGAAACTTAATGCGTGAGTGACGGAATTTTGGGATGATGGAAATATACATTTATATCGAATATATGTAAATGGTAGATAGTATAAAGATAATGGTATTGACATAAATTATAATTCAGATGGTCACTGACTAGTACGCTCACTTGTAAGATAATAAGTGAAATAGAAGAGAATAAGCCTTTTATCGTTGTTGGTAATGGCTGTGTGTAATTTTTTTTATCATAGTTAAAAAAATGAAGAAATGAAATAGTGTTATTAAATTTTTTTTACACCTCCATCACTCACGAACTCGGATACGACCCTTGCGATTTATAACAATACGTACATATGTTTNTGGTAGATAGTATAAAGATAATGGTATTGACATAAATTATAATTCAGATGGTCACTGACTAGTACGCTCACTTGTATGATAATAAGTGAAATAGAAGAGAATAAGCCTTTTATCGTTGTTGGTAATGGCTGTGTGTAATTTTTTTTATCATAGTTAAAAAAATTAAGAAATTAAATAGTGTTATTTAATTTTTTTTACACCTCCATCACTCACGAACTCGGATACGACCCTTGCGATTTATAACAATACGTACATATGTTTTCTATCCCCTTGCACCACTTTTAATATATTCTGTCCCTAATTCCAAAAGGCAGCATTTGTAATTTTTTTTCTCTTTCAAAAAATTCTCATAACTAACGTAAATATAAAACGAAAGAAATTCGGCGGTGGAATGTTTCCTTAATGCTCGTCGTTAACTGACGTCGTTCAAACACGTTACGCAGATTTTTAATTTGTTTTACTGAAACTATCCTTAGAATTTGGCATCCTGAGTAGTCGGCAGCCTTAAAGAAAATTTTTATTTCTCAACTGCAGCGATGATATTACGCGCTCATTTCTTTACTTACATGAATGTGACGGGCAAGGGAATGTGGTGAACTAGCAGGTTTTATTGGATGCCTGCTCATTAATCTAATGCAGTATCTGAACTATCACCCTTTCAATCAATATTTGTATCATTAATTTTGCTATCGCGCGTGTATACACATGTGTGTGTGTATATATGTGCCATAGGCGTTCCGGATAATTGACGAAAATGACAACGATAATATAAAAAGTTACACAAATAAAATATTTCCTGAAACCCACTTGAACGCTATAACATATAGGCCCTACTCGAAACATAGATAGAACTCAAAAACTCAGAAACTACCCAGAACGACACATTTGATGTTAATGTGTTTAACAGATGCCAGGTGCTTTGACGGTTAATAAAATAAATAATTTAGAGTGTTCAATTGATTTTGTTTACACACCTTTTCCTCGTGTAAGTTACGTAGTGACTGTTGCCCACCTCGTGTGTATCGTATCTACGACGGATGTTCCAATGTTCTAGGTGCAAGCTACATGGCGCGTAGAGGACAATAAAATAATGACAAAATCGCAATAAACATGGGTCCGGCAACCGACCATTCCCGAGACACGAAAAAGACCCACACACACGTAGGACACGCACATTGCATCATCACGACATTGTTGATGGCTTATGTTCCAGGTACCAGTCCTCACGTTGGGTGTGAACAGTGGTGCTCACTCGTAGCGGCATTTGAAGCAGTTGTCGTGGCCCCACGCACATATCCTAACGAAGATATGGCCGGCACACGCTCCAAGTTTGGACGTGCTAATGGCAACGCACGGGAGGCAGCACGATTGTACCGCGAAGCGCTCCCTCACAGAAGANTGGGTGTGAACAGTGGTGCTCACTCGTAGCGGCATTTGAAGCAGTTGTCGTGGCCCCACGCACATATCCTAACGAAGATATGGCCGGCACACACTCCAAGTTTGAACGTGCTAATGGCAACGCACGGGAGGCAGCACGATTGTACCGCGAAGCGCTCCCTCACAGAAGATCTCTTCTGCAGTTGTAACTTGCTTTACAAAAACAGTATCGTCCTTCGCAACATCACAATCGAAAGAACCAATTTTCCGAACAGCGGGTCTTGAGATATGTCTTCTCTTACAACAACGTGCTCGCCTCATGGCTCTGTGAATGTTTATTGGGATTCACAACAAATTAAAAACGCACTGCTCCAGACGAACGCTTCTATACTACTGAAGCACTCCGCGGCAGCGCTCAGTAAGATTAGGCGGTTGCCGCGACGGGGGCCCATAAGAGCAAGGTTAAATAATCAACGGATATACATCCGCTCAAACTGATGACTACTTCCGGGAGAACTTCCGGGAGCAGTGCTGCATGTCCCAACTTGCAACTGACGTTCAAGGTCAAACCTGTTTTCGAATGTGTTAAAGGGATCTGGGATGGGGAAATCAAATTACTTTTTACATCATACACACTACTTATTTATTTTTTCAGATATTCTTTTAGTCCTAACTTACAAAATGAACAATTAAATTGTAATGGCGCTAGAAGCCAGAATTCCCGCGTAGATGAAACGATATCGTTAGATTAATAGGATCAGAAATTCGTGATTGTAAAATACACTAATATTACTATGATTTGCATGAACCAAAAAGAAGCCTATTTTATATGCTGTCTACTCGGACATTAAACATTAAAAATACTTTAAGATATAGAAGCAACTTTCCTCATTCCCTGCAACACTGATATTAAGTACTTCAGTTGCTGTTACTGTAAATTACATAGAGCTAATGCTAGGAATTTTAAATGCATGTGTTTTTTTTTCAACTGTTTCCAAAACTTAATCTAAAATGATAATTAATTTTTATAGTAGAAGGCTTACGGACTGCAAAGGTACACAGAATTATAACTTGATTATTGGTGAATTTGAAGTATCGTTATTAAGAGACGGTGAATTCCGAATATAGTTCGCAGACAAGTGAACACTTTTGAAATCATCCTTTGAAAATCGTTGTAGCTCCTAATAGCTTTCAGTATGTTTTAAAGGACAACTTGACGAATGGGACATCCTTGGGATAGTTAGCAACCAATTAGTTAAAAGCAGTTAAATTTACAAATCCGATAATACAAAGTGTGGTGTTTAAATTTGGGGACCCACAATATATTTCATTTAGTATCTCTTTATTTCATTAGCATAATAATATTTGTTAAATAAATTTTATAGTATCGTTTCAACAAATTTAACAATTTCACTAGATTGGGTGGCAATATTATATCCCATGTGGCCAAATGATAAAATGTATGGGAAACGTAAGAATTAGGATTTCGAAAGTCATTGAAAAACAGACTTCCGTAGCTTTGTTGTTTTATCACATTCCTTTCAGCGTATTTCTGTATCCGAGCATTTATTTACGATTGGCGTTTTAATAAAAGAGATGAAGTTTGTCTGTTTTAATGTGTAACTGGGGCGGATGGGTGCTTAAAACTTAATTAATCGAAGTATCCCTTCGCAATGTGGGACTGTACTGGCAGAGTGCTGCACGGTTGGGATGGTTTACCACAAGCATTTGCTTTGATTGGAAACTGCAGCGAGAAACGCAAGAAGCGTAGGCAAATATTAACGGGGAATGGCATTGACTACATTCACGCTAATTCCACTGTCTAAGTGGCGAGTAGTATTCGCATCGCTATGTAGACAGCACAGGTATTCCACAGTTTATGTCAAAGAGAATATGACGTAGCAGCTATAGCTGGAAACGACGATCAAATGCCTCTATCACGCTCATGGTATATCGTTCCACCTTAAGTCATATCTATGATTTCAATTATATTTATATGAAGATCATGTAGGCGACATCTTTCTCAAATTGACATATCGTTGATAAAAAAATAAATCTTAATATCGATTGAAATTATTTTGAATAACTGTAAATATATAATACCTGCACAAACATAAATGTTTCTACAGCTGTGCGAAGGACATTTGTTAAGTGTGTATTAATGCACAAGATTCAGAAGCCTGGACTTGGTATAGTTAAGAAAATAGGTGTATTTATGTGTACCGCAGGGATCTTTGATTGAACCACCAACCATCAGTTGCTTTACGTATTTATTATTTGTTACCTTTTATTTAATAAAATTTTATCCTAAGGTGATATTAATAAAATAACAATCCATTTAAAACGTGAGAATATTTGCAAGGTACAAAAGTTTTAGGCTTCACACATTGAATCACGTCTTCAGATCTTTCTTAAGCAATTTAAAAAATACATGTACTTTTTTCACATTCTGATTAGCAGTATTTATCATTTAATAATTCGATAGTTAATAAAGTTTGTTTTTTTTAATATACTGGTCGAAATTAGGCATCTTTAAGTGGGTAAAATGAGACAAATCTCTAACATCCACAAACTCTTACGCAAAAATCTATTTCTAGTTACTATTTTCACGGCTCTTAGGGACCTATATAAAAATAATGATTATTTATTTCTTTATTTTGACACATAGAACTTATATCTTACAATGGGCATTATGTATTTTCTAGAGGCGCTCACAAATTATATTAACAGACGTGCGAATAAAATACTTTCTTCGTCACTCAGCAAATATCACCCAAATTTCAATTTTCACAAAGACAGTAGTCAGATCAGTTTGCAGAGCTAGTATTTCATGCGCTTTGATCTGGAAGACTCACAACTCTCCTGGGAGCAGNGAGGCGCTCACAAATTATATTAACAGACGTGCGAATAAAATACTTTCTTCGTCACTCAGCAAATATCACCCAAATTTTAATTTTCACAAAGACAGTAGTCAGATCAGTTTGCAGAGCTAGTATTTCATGCGCTTTGATCTGGAAGACTCACAACTCTCCTGGGAGCAGACCGATGCGAGCCGGAAATAACTAAATCACTAGCAGCTTTCATATATGACTGGTGCAATTCCTCGCTAGAAACCAAACTGTGATGAATTATTTCCATCTATTTCCTACAGGAGAAATATATTGAGAAAAAAGCAAAATTTAATGCTGCAAACTGAAGATAAATTAAACGGACGCAGCTTACTAGTGAATACCTTCACACAGTTACGAACTTAGAGGTGACGGCGAATACAACCCACTCCAATATTTCGGTTATACAGACCCGGCTATGGTCATAGCCCCTTTTCTAACAAACAAAAGGAAGACGAAGCAATTTGAAATTAAGAATATTCATTATAAAAATCTAGTAGGCCCTAATTATCGCTGAGGTGAGCTACCTTATTATTTTGAATATGCTTGGGCCGTATCAAAAGTTATCTCCAAAATTATATTGAAGAGCTATCAAAATTAAGAATAAAATTTTTTTTTTTCTTTTCGTTTTCTGTGTAACATTTGTTACACATAACTTTACCCAAAAGTCATTAAAGCAGTTTTTACATTTATTAAAAGATTACCATTAGTTATTCACCCATCTTAACAAAATATTCATCATTTCAAATAAAATTTCTTATTTCCGATTCTAAGTAACTTTTTTCAAAATAAATAACACATTTTTAATTAAATATATTTTAATTAAAAAAAAAATTTTTTTTAGTGACTTCAATTATTTAACAACATTAATAAAACATGATTACAACTGCCTTTATCAATGAGCAAAATACATAACTTAAACTATGTTTGGGCTGTTTCCTCCAAAATGCCAGCTCCGCGTATTATGTATGCTCAATTTCTGTCCTCATGCGACCTTTCTAGATCAGCCTCTTATCGCTCTGCATGTTCTAGGACCTTGTTGTGCTGCTTCTGGAACAGACTCTCGTAAAACTGTGGGTTTTCAGAACGTATTGATGAATTCCGACGAATGAGGAAGCGACGGCGTCGCAAGGTGGTCGGACAGGAGGTGAAGGCGAATGGCCCACTTCGTAAAGTGGAATAAATTTTTGGAAGTGAAAAATTTAAATGACTGGAAGAGTTTTTGGATCTGTTTCATGTAACATGTTTACGTCCTCTGTATTTAAAGAACGTTTTGCACTTCTGTTTGCACTTATTTTACATACTATATACATATATATATATATATATATATATATATATATACACACACAGAGCGAGTGTGAATTCGACTGGCCGACTTTGTGGGGAGATTCCTTATGCAAAATTAGGTAGGATTTAAATTTAAGAATGTGACCGAAAGTGCATATTAACTGAGGTACGAGCAAATGAAAATGTATTTTGAGAATGGATTAAATAAAAAATATCAGAAACCACTTGATAAATATCCACAACGTTCTGGAAATGGTCTGTTCGGGAGAAGACCTAATATCCCACCATATTGGGAGGGTAATTGTCCCCCCCCTCCTTCATCAGGAAATAAAGGTTGCTAGATTGCGGTTGCATGGAATTTCATAACCGTAATGTCGCATCGTAGTTTGATGATTGTTTATAAAAGAGTCTGTGCAAATAAACAAAAAAAAGTTGCCATAGTAACACAATTCCCAAAAACAGCGACTGAATTATCGGAGAGAGTGGAGTGCCCTTACCTAACGCCTGTGCGGGTATGAAACACATCCGGCACCCGTCGCGCTCATGCGGGGAAGGTGGGGCAGGGTCAGTGGGAAACCTACATGAAGTGTGTGTCCTTATAGTTTACTCACACATTACACACTCTTACAGAAAGGCTCGATGCAACGGGCCCCCATGTTGTACACAGATTTCGCAACAACGCACCATGGAGTGTCGGACACGTTAGAAGACACCGTGAATGTCAGAAATGTTGCCAACCTCTGTGACGATCCACCCGACAAGCAATACTTTTGAATCTACCTGGGTCTCATGAGGCTTGCATGTGCCCCCAGAAGGAAAAATTGGTTCGGGGGGCTGTGAAGGTCAGGCAAAAGGTCTACCGTAGCCGATTCTTTTATCAGAGAATCTGTTGTTGAGTTAGGTGCGAGCGATATGCGCATTATGGGCCGGGACACCGTCATACTGAAACCAGATTTGTTGTCTTACTTGGTATGGGACCTTCTCCAATAACTTCGGAAGAGTTTCCTGCAGGAACGCATGTTACCTATGGCTGTCCAGACGAAGTGGGAGCTGGTAGGGCACCACTGACACGTCACCAATGACACCGGCCCACATGTTGACACCGAATCTCTGCTGGTGACAATGGACAAATGTGGCATGCGTATTATCGTCAGGCCAGACATGACTGTTGTGCGAATTGAACATGCCATGCCGTCCGAAGAAAGCCTCGTCAGTAAACAGAACGTTAGTTTAGAAACTATTTATCTCCTGTTGTTGGCGCAGGAACCATTCTACCAACTTAACTCGCCCGGGGAATTCGGCCGACCCCACGTTGTGCACCCTCTTCAAAAGGAATGGATGCAGCATCTGCTCATGTAATACCTGCACAACGGTACGCTGAAAAGCATTAAGCATGTTCGCTACAGCGCGCGTACTGGCGGTGGGATTGTTTTCAATAATTTTTAGCACTTGTTCTTCGAATCCTGCTGTTAGGACATGGCGTTGACNGTACTGGCGGTGGGATTGTTTTCAATAATTTTTAGCACTTGTTCTTCGAATCCTGCTGTTAGGACATGGCGTTGACGCCCGGCATTTGGTCTCCCCACATCCGCATGGCCATTCTCCCGTAACCGGCGGTGCAGTTACGTAAATGTAGTTTGATGAGGCTGCCTTCTGTTCGCATATCGCTCTCTGTACAAACGTCGATTTGCTCGTGCATTTGCCCTCACTGCAACATACAAGAGATGCAGCTCTACGAGTTCTAGTCATGGATAACGTTTGATAAAGCTGAATAGTACAACTGCAACCCTACCCAAAAGGAACAGAACTCGTCATTCCTCAACTCTGTTGCAGCACGTGTACAAACAAAAAATGCGCCGCACTCTACTCCACAGCACGCCGTTCTGAATGTGGGAAGCGTGCCAGACGTGTTGCATACAAGCGCAGGCGTTGGGTAAGGGCACTCCCACCTGTACTTCGGTCGCTGTGGCAGAAAGGTTGGCCGGAGGGTGTGTTATTACGGCAACCTTTTGGGTTGATTTACGCATGATATTTTATAAATTATAATAATTAAACTACCATTCGTTACGGTAACGAAATTCCTTGTGATCGGATTCTAGCAACACCCATTTATTTATGAGGGGGATGATAATAACCAACCTAACGTGGTAGAGTATGAGGTCTTCTATCGATCAAACATTATAAAAAAAAGTTGTTTTATATCAAGTGGTTACAGGTATTTTTAAATAATTCCATTCTCAAAATCCATATTTATGTGCNAAAAAAAAGTTGTTTTATATCAAGTGGTTACAGGTATTTTTAAATAATTCCATTCTCAAAATCCATATTTATGTGCCCGTACCTCCCTTAATATGCACTTTCGGCCACATTAATAAAAACCCTACCTAATTTTGAATAAGGGATCTTCCCACAATGTTTGTAGGCCAAATTAACACTCATGTGTATATAAATATACACGCATTACAAAATACTTGGTTTCTGAAACATAAATAGAGTCTGCGTACTTTTGAACCCTATTCATTGAAGTATTATTTAAGGAGAAAGGGTGGGGNAAAAAAAAGTTGTTTTATATCAAGTGGTTACAGGTATTTTTAAATAATTCCATTCTCAAAATCCATATTTATGTGCTCGTACCTCCCTTAATATGCACTTTCGGCCACATTAATAAAAACCCTACCTAATTTTGAATAAGGCATCTTCCCACAATGTTTGTAGGCCAAATTAACACTCATGTGTATATAAATATACACGTATTACAAAATACTTGGATTCTGAAACATAAATAGAGTCTGCGTACTTTTGAACCCTATTCATTGAAGTATTATTTAAGGAGAAAGGGTGGGGANTTCTGAAACATAAATAGAGTCTGCGTACTTTTGAACCCTATTCATTGAAGTATTATTTAAGGAGAAAGGGTGGGGAATAGTGTTAAATTCATAGTCTTCATTCTATATAAAATCACGATTTTCGAAATCCTGTTCGTCGTCAGGGTTGCTCAAACTACTGTCAAACAAGTTAATGACGACTCATGTACCGCCACTGTGGAAGACATGGCGGCTTATATGGTCAGAGTTAATGTCCCCCAGGCACCGACTATAAAGTGCGTGGAGGTTGTGGGTATTGTAATGAGGTAGACTATTACTGTTGTATTTTGAAGTACGAATATATTGTCTCGTATATATTCACAAATACACAACATCAACACTTGAGAGGTGCGGTACTGTGATAGTTTGGTTACTCGGATTTACTGGGCGAATTCGTGGTTGAGTGGGCTTCTCGTGACGGTGATTGTCATACTTAACTCTTGTTGCGGGTGTTGTCAGCTGTGGTGGGTGATCTCCGGCGATGGGTAGGCCTTGGCAAGGCCACAGTTGCTGCTGACGTACTGACGTGGTCAGGGGTCCGAACCCCTGACCTGACTCTCTGCTCGGCGATCTTCTACTGACTGGTTGACTTTACTGACGTAACTGATTCTCCCGGCACGGAGTATCGCAGCCTCTGACTGCCCCGATATGACTGACCCCTTAATGATGCGGCTGACGGACGTGGCCGGGTTCCGATATCCCGGCCTTAGTAACTGTTGTACTGACTTACTCTCTGCTCGAACTGACGTCTCTCGGCGGTGAAGATGAACTAACAACTGCCCCGATATGACTGCCTGACGTACCCGATATTACTGACCCCCTCCTATTCTTGGAAAGGGGTTTTTATACACGCCAGCCGCTGCCCTGAATCGGCGGCACGTGGCGCATTTTAGGGGAGGGAAGGGGGTAAGAGGGGTGAAGTGGAAGAACGCCTAACAAGCCGTCCAACACACGTGTCCTCGTATCTGAAGGTTTGGAGGGGCGGGGCGGGGGTAATACCTCGGCACTAATACATCTCGTCAGGTATTTCTGCCGCGGTGCGTATTTACTGCGTTCAGGCGAACTACACCGGATTATTTGCTGATGACTCAAGAAAGCCCTGCACTCTCAACAGATCTCCCGGCGGGTAGGGGCGTACGATGATGAAGGGGGTGGGAGGGGAAGGCCTACGCTTCCGCTCCATGTGTACCGAAATTTTCCACCTGCCTGTGGTCCCACGTGCCGTCTCGTAGGCGCCAGCGAAGTGCGTTAGGCGGGGGGTGGGGGTTGAGGGGGTGATGGATGTCATCCAATGTCGTGCTATAATCCCTTAACCGGCACGCGACAAAGTAGAATGCTTTCGTAGGTTAATGAACGCACGAGTGCGGGGCGAGATTTCTCCCGCTTTTCCAGAAACAGGATATTTTTTAGGCCTTGAGTGAATAAATATGAGTGTTTCAAACCACTAGTAAATAAATACGTGAAGGAATAGCGAACTTTTTTCGTTTTTTTACTAAATATTTTCTTTCAGACTTCGTGGAAATCTGCTGAAGGATTGAAATTCTAAAAAACAATGTTAAGGGAAAAAAATTCCCTTTCTTATGAAATTNATTGAAATTCTAAAAAACAATGTTAAGGGAAAAAAATTCCCTTTCTTATGAAATTGCCGATATGTACGATCGAGCATAACAAAGAACAGAACTTGGTTTCGGGATTTAGAAACTGTGGCATTGTCCCGGTTGTTGATGATTCCATATAGACACAATTCCCAAGTGACGGAAAATATTCGGATCCCTTTGGAGAAGTTTCTGTGGCTGCATTAATTGCTCGCAATAATGAGGCGATTAAATGGAATCGAGCTGGGCAGAACACAATACTAGGAAGAAGCATCAGCTGTTGGTAAACGGGCGACCTAAACCCAAGGTCATGAATAAACCTCTTCGGAATATGATGCAGATATAGTACTTGACGATTATGACATGGATCCAGATATATTATATATATTTTCTGATTCATATCACCAGTTAGTGATCACCGATGACCTTGTCTTTACGAAAGCCTTATTCATTGTTAAGAATTTGGTTCATTTTATATTGTACTGTCTGGCATGGTTGTTAGTTAAGAGATTGCGTTCAGAAACATACAAAATAATTTTAAGTCACGATAATTAACCATGCTCAATGTGGCAGAAATGTTTTCAGTGTCTGGTAAATAAAGAAACCAATAGAAAGTCCATTAAATATGTTATAAAATCATTAATAACTGGAAGNTTTTTCAGTGTCTGGTAAATAAAGAAACCAATAGAAAGTCCATTAAATATGTTATAAAATCATTAATAACTGGAAGAACATAACTTTATACTGTGGACACTTGCGTAAAATGATAAAATTCCTCTGCTACCATAATGCCAGACACTATTAAGCCACTATTGCTATTTAATTATTTGGAAGGTTTATGTGCTAGGCAAACGGGACACCACGTACATTTTAACTAGAAACTGATTCTATAAAGTCTTAACAAATTATGTTTTTAATTAGCTCTTAAATTTTCCAGAATGAAAATATTATAAAATTGCAGTTTCAGAAAAAAATATTTACTTAACTCACTTGAATTTATAGACAAATCTATGATCAAGTTACGAGATAAACACCCAAAGAATAATTGCGCAAATAATAGCTGAAATGAACTCGAGAATTGATTTTGGACTTGAAAGCCTTGAAAACCTTGGAATGTTTGAAGAGCTCGGGAGTGCAGTCCGTATGTCTAACTAACTTTAAATTTAATTACAAATGCGTATTTTCTTATACTCAGCCACTTATTTGCATTAAACAATAATTAATAAATTACAGATAAATGTTCCAACCATGTTTTACGTCACAAACGTTGTAAGAAATAAATGTTAATCAATCAGCGATGTAGTTATGTTTCGACGTGATCCAGTAGATAACAAGATTATTAAAACAATGTATTACCTAGTTGTTACTTCTCCAGGCTAAGTCATGAAGCTGGATAAAGGACCTTGCCCCAGATGGCAAATAAAAAGAAGTCGTGCAAGTAGTTCTCAAACGGAATAAAAACTTGATACGAAAGATGACTCCAAAATATGATATAAACTTCGTATAAACTTCGAATGAAACTTGGAATCCAAAACATCGTATAAAACATGGTAGAAAACTAGGTTTCGAAGCTCCGTCCCACTGGAACGCAAAAGGAAAATAATCGCGAAAATAAATTACATGTTCCAAAGTCAATAAATCATGGCATGTGCTACCGGAGGAAGACTGATGCTGTAGCCACCGATCTCGGAGAAAAGAGGTAAAATGCTAGGAAAATGAAGAATATTTCACATATTCAATTTTCCTACATAATTACTTAACTATTATCTCTGCACCATCCTACAGGACGCTATGTAAATAAACTGCTGCAGGGGAAATCATCCCCTCGCAGCGACCTCCTCGGGCACAGAAGCACATGGCGAACACGTCATGCTGCAACCGCGTCTGTGCAGAGAGTCAGGCAGAAAACAGTTGGCAACGGTGGAAGGATACCAAATTTCGCATTACGCGTGGGGACAAAGGTGACAAAACTTAGTTTGGCGGCCGTTCCTAGAGAGCGCTGGGGGTACTGACAACGGTCCACAACTATACAAAACTGTTCTGCAGTAAGAATGACGTGCGTTGCACCTCCAGCAAGTAATGCGGCCAAGGTAGCGCGAAGGAATGCGACCGTGCCAACTAACATCCGGTTCCAGCTGAGCTGTCTGGAGCAAGCAACCGGCTTCCTGCCAGGCTCGGCAGCCAAGTAAACTCTATACTAACTCCAGTACACGAATACGTGACTGAAATAAAATTTCTGAAATAACACAACCGCCTTAAAATTCGAATAAATCATCATAGGCATAAACGTTACCAACATACGGACACAATTACTTAGACAAAAAATATGAAAATATATTAATTTAGGTGAAATATGGAAAATATTGTGCTGCAAAATTTTGGGAAATTTCAGAATGACACCATTTTTGTGTACAAATACTTACGATATCCGGGAAGACAGTAAAATTTACTGAAGGAGGTCCAACAGTTGACTGTACGGGGCTGTACTGTCTTTTCTCCAAGAAGAATGACGCCTTAAAGTAAAACTTGGAAATCGTTGTAAAGAGAATCTAAGTTTTGAGACTAGTTTCGGTTAAGAGATACGCGCTTTTTGTAATTCAGGAACCGAATTAATACGTTTTAATAATTCTGTTTACTTTTACCGTTAACAATCTGAGTTAAACTTATTTTGGTGCTTTGGAGTTGTTAAGTAAAGAAATGTGAGGAAATTTAAATACTGGTTTTTAGATTTTCAAATAAGTTGGTTTTTTTTTTTTCACCTATAATTATTTTCAAGCGTAATACCTATGTTAATATCTAGTATTTTTTGTTGCATATTAGTGGTACCATTTACATTGTCGCACTGGCCTTTTAAAAACGTTATCCGCAGTACATCACTTCTCGAAATAAAGTTACGCCATATCGAGATGAGATTGTTCCACTATTTAGGAAACAAACTATGATTTGGAGAATGTATATATTATTGCAACTGGATGTTAAAAAATGTTCGCTCGTTTCATTTCTATTCTATAAAAATTAAACACTTAGTAATGCAAAATTTTCTATAAATCATATTCAGCCTTCTTGATGGACAAATTATTATATCCAGTCTTCAAAAATAGTAGAAAATATACCGAAACAATACAGTTCATTTTAAAATGTTTAATTTTTTGCAAACAAATATTTTATTTCGACATTGTGATGATAACGTATAACTACACCATTAAATTAAGTAGCCTTCATCAGGACCACAAATTTATCAAATTTGTTCTAAACGATGGCAGTTTGATTATAAAAAATAGAATATCGACTACTTAAACTAGAATTATAGAGTTTTTTTTTTCTAAAACCGGGAATTCGACCTCTTAACATTCTGTGTTCAGAGAGAAGAGAATCTATCTAACATGTCTACAATGACCGACTGTGGTGCTGATCTGACAGTGATGCAGAGCACATCAGGAATTCACTGTTATTTACCAATGATACATGTTTTCAATAAGAATAATATGTGGAATAGTTCTTTATTAGTTCTTAAACTATTGTACCTCAAAATGTCTTAATAAGAGACATTAAAAACAAGCCTTAAAATTAGGTCAATTTAATTGATAGCTAAGCAATTGTAAAGCAAATCGTTTAATAAATTTAAAAAAAAAAAATGTATAGAATTAAAAATAATAATAATAATAATATTAACTTTTAATCGTTATTTCTTCCATTCACAGAAGTTGCACAAGGTCGTACTATATAAAGAAATGCGGCAGTGTGTTCAGGAAATCTTAAAACTTCTGTCTGAAATTAAGCTGGAACAACCAGAGTGCAACATGTTTCACTTGAAAATACATTTTATTTTTAATGCTGTCCGGCATATCTTATAACAAGTGCTGCGTCGTTTACTGAGCGGTTCGGTGCCCACCATAATGACGTAGGGTGAGTGAAGCGGTTTGGGCGGCTCCAAACAGCGAGGTCTTGATATCCGATGAGGGTGTTTGAGGTGAGTATGGAGCAGCGCTGGAATGTAAGGGCGGAGGAAAAGGGAGATCCCCAAGAAAACCCGCCGGCCAGTAGCACCGTCAGGCACGATTTAATGACGTAGGTCAAGTCGTCATACACTCATGTGTGAAGAATGAAAAAAAAAAAAACCATGAAGTAAACCAGCGAATAAACTAGACGTGTAGGGAATGAAATTTGGAGTATGGTATTCAAATGATTATATTTTGAGATNAGTAAACCAGCGAATAAACTAGACGTGTAGGGAATGAAATTTGGAGTATGGTATTCAAATGATTATATTTTGAGATTCACCGCGCATGCCTGGACTCAGCAGCGCCCTCTAAACTGACGTGTAAAAGGGTATAGAGAGATGCTTGTTGAAGTTCCAGATAAGTATAGGTGTCCATCGACAGTGAGTTTTATAAACGTTCCTGTTCGTATGCTTAGTTTACGTCACTNGCGCCCTCTAAACTGACGTGTAAAAGGGTATAGAGAGATGCTTGTTGAAGTTCCAGATAAGTATAGGTGTCCATCGACAGTGAGTTTTATAAACGTTCCTGTTCGTATGCTTAGTTTACGTCACTAGACAACTTTAGAGCAATTTGTGTGGCTTTAATGAAAATCCTCCTGACCTCAAAGTCACTGCCCTTACGAGGCACAAAGCTAGAACAGTGATGCGAGTCACGGAAGCAGTGGATTTAAAAGGAGAGGACGAGTCGAAAACCCAAAACCAAACCACGAAACACTAGGACACCACGGCATAACAGACACCTTACCCACGTGACAGTGACGGACCGTTCAACTTCGTCTGTGCGTAGTTTTAGCAGGACGTCGTGATCTTCCATGGCTCTACAGCGTCTACTAAACAGAGGACTGCGTGCACGTTTCCTTCTGCAAAAGATATTTCTTGAGCCTGAACCATTGGCGCCTGAGGCTACAATGGGCTCACGAACACACACACTGGCGTGCAGAGTAACAACAAGTCGTGTTTTCGGACGAGTACCTCTTCAACTTGGATCACAGCGATTACCGCGATCGCATTCGACTACTTTAAGAAGTGCACCATCTTCCAGAACGCATTGTCCAGCATCATACAGCACGAACGATTGGAATAGTGTTTTGGGAAACAAATGAGTATCATGCGCGATATTTGCTCCTACGAACTGTGGGTAACCTCAACAGCAATTATTACATCAGGGAAGTTGTAAAGTCTGGAGCCACATCCTTATTTAAGCACACTCCTGGAGCCATATTCGAACAAGACAAAGCCTGACCACATGCCGCCAGAAATGTCCAGGCCATCTTCAAAGCAAGGCAGTTATGGTTTCTTCCCTGACTTGCATGTTCGCCGGACATGTTGCATGTTGAACATATCTGGGATGATAACTCGGCAACTAGCGCCTCATTCTCCTCCAACAGTCAATATTTATGAACTGTGTGGACTCAGCTAGAAACGTAGTTTTGCTAAAAATTTCACAAGAACACATCCAAAGCCTATTTGATTCGATGCCACGGCTTGTATCAGCTCGTATTATTCAAGTAATGTTGTTGCATTGCTCTGAATCTGTAATCGCTAGATACCTGAAAAATTCGCGAGTTCAATGACATGCAGGCTAGACTCTATAGTCTTATGTACAGATGTGCCGATATCAACTGCACATCGGTTGTCTGCCGTCACAGCGGAAGGCGAAGATTGGGCCAGCCTTCTCCAGGAGGTGTCAAACACCGCGTGGACCAATGGCTNTATCTGCCGTCACAGCGGAAGGCAAAGATTGGGCCAGCCTTCTCCAGGAGGTGTCAAACACCGCGTGGACCAATGGCTGACATTTTACTTACACACGTGTTTTGAATTCTAGCTTGTCCCGAAATGAACCCGCGAATTTTTCAGGTCTCTGATAATCGATCATGTTTGTAACAGCATTAATAATTTGTGTAATAAATGTTATTCCATTCTTACGGTTTTTCCAGGATTTTTAATTTTTCAGTCGTAAGTTTAAGTTTTTTCTGTTTGCGGCAGTGTACCGTAAAACCAGACATTAAAATCGAAATTTTGTTTTACCTCCGCGCACATGTTCTTCAAAGGCGGAAACTTGAATGCCCTTACTAAGCCACAAGTTAATTCAATATCCGGAGAGTCTATTCGTTACCGGATTTTCCCTGTCCCGAGTTAAATCGGTTGAGATGTTCTTCTGTGAGTAAGAAAGGTTGGCAGAATAGACCTCCACTTATGCATTTAATTTGCTCACAACATAATAAACCACCTCATAATTTTAAAATGTGGCCTCGTAGTGAATAAAATATACTGCGTGATTCAATACTGTCACCCTTTCATTCCTAAAACAACGTATCCACCAAAAGAGCATTCCTAATGTCGAGTATGCCTCTATATCTGTTTACAAGTAACTAATCATTGTGTTTTTACGGTTGCCTTCAACAAGAATAATGACACTCACAACAGACGAACTTACAGCAAAGGAGCCCATTTAATTTTTATTTCGCCAATACTGACGTAAGTAGGAAACACTTGTTTTTAGATGCTGTAATTCGAACCTATATTAATGGGCATGTCACTGTTTTAAAATAAAATTTAGGCCTACAAGAAGTTTCGGAGTAATTAAAATTAGAAATTCCAATAAAAGCCGAACGCAAATAAGGATAGAAGTAATAAAGTTAAAAAAATAAGTTTTTAATTTACCGGATTATAGTTATACTCCAATAATAAATTACATATTTTGGCAGACTGTTTAATTAGAGAGTTTTAAAAAGGAACGAAGTATATAAAAAGCACTTATCTAGAAACTATTCCCTGCAAAATTAAAAACCATAAGAAAATTGCCAAAGTTAAGGAAAGCGGAATCGAACTCACGACGTACCCAATGCCAGGTATACAAACTGAAGCGCAACAAAGCTCCCTCGGTGGCGCAGCTTAAAGATACTTGGTTTTAAACTTTTCTTCGAGTAAGAAATGCAACGTGGATTTCAAGCATGCGTTTGCCTGGCGCGCAACGCCCACTTGCATTCGGGGCCCGATTGCAGAATTCAAGCCAGGAAAATCGATATCGTTGAACTGGGAGTTGAAGTGCTGCGTCTGGGGGCTGTTGCGGAGAACTCGCCCCCTCGACAACATCACTGGCTTGCGGACTTAAAGCAAGACTCGCATCGCTGCTTCGCCAGAACTCGTGCGGCGAGGTCTCGCCCAAGTTTTCCAAACTTCCCGCCACCACGCAGCCAATTACAACGCTTCAGAAGGCACTCTCGCAAAGTTAATGGCGGTCCCGATACCGTTTTGATATTTTGAAAGAGGGCCATGTTTATACCGTTTTATTCTAGGAGAGAGCCATGATGCACGACGTAACGTTGTTATCTTTGTATCCGCTTCGAAAATTTCCCTTGCGATATTACTTCAGGCGCACTCGCAAAATTGCTAGTACCTTGGCCGTAAGTCTTTAATAGAACAAGCTTTATGTTAATACTTATTTATCTTCAAGGAAGGTCGTCGGTTTATTAAATCTGTAACGTTGTTCACTTCACGCTAAATGAGAGGGGTGTGGGACATTTGACTTGAGTTTGATACCCTGATAGAGCACGAATTTTAAATAAAGTGCGCCAGAACTGTTTAGGGAAAACTTGCTTTACTGGAACTCATTATACACTTCACATCTAAAAGGTAATTAGATAATTATAAAATATTGCTTTAAAATGTTTTAAATACATAATAAATTAGTTTCAATCTCTACATCGTCACGCTATAGGTTTTGTCTTAAAAAAACTCGTGCAACGTTTCATAGTGGAAAGTTTCTTTCGTGGAATTGTTTCCTACCGAACTTTTGTATGACTTCTAGCACGAAACGCCCAAAAAGAGCGTGGTGTGGTATCATAATGGTATATGAGCAAATTATTAGCGCTATATAAAAATAACTGTTTTTATGTTGTTCTCTAAAGTATAAAAGACTTTTGTGCAGAAACCTACCGTAACTAAACAAGATATTCTGGGCAGAAGATACGCATAGATATTCCTCTAGAAAGAATGTTAATATATGACTATTAGAGAGGGATTTGCGTTGTCTTGAACTCAGTCAGAGATAACAGCCGTAAACAGATACTCAAAGCCACAGAAAAAAAAACTTATAGAACNTTAGAGAGGGATCAGCGTTGTCTTGAACTCAGTCAGAGATAACAGCCGTAAACAGATACTCAAAGCCACAGAAAAAAAAACTTATAGAACAATGTTAAAGATACACATGAGCGTAACATTTTTCGAAAGGTGAGATGACATAATGTAAAACTATCGTGCACTTCGTGCTACAATCTGGCTTTACATCTTTACAGGTTACAGCAAATGTATTATAAATTTAAATAAATAAATATTTTAACGTTTGCTGTTAGTCATAAGCATGCTCATTCGAGGTGCGGAGTTTTTAATTTTTATTTTTTTTTTTTAATTTTTTGAAACTAAACTTTTATTATTCGGTAAGCCATACCGAATGAAACACTGGCTTAATTTATATTAGGAATTACAGTTCTTGCCTGCTTTCTTTTTTTTTTAAACTAAATGATTTGCTTTTTTTTTTTTTTTTTTTTCGAAGTTAGCGCCGTCGCTTGGTTTACATACAGCCATATATCTCTGCGCGGTTGTGTACTCTTCGCTCGTGTCGGCTGCCCTCCCTTATACACCCTGTTGAACCTCCTTGCCTTCCCCTTCCCCCCTTCGTGTAACTACTTTTGATTGGCCATGGTAGTTAATTAAAGGCCTTTCACGGCCCAGCTCTGTATTCTTTACGCCCTTCTGACGGCTGCTACGTCACGCCGCTACCTTACGCCTGCTAGATCTCCGTTTGCACCTGATGGTTTAGCCACAATTCTCCTCTCCTAGTAGAAATCGACACCGTTATAAAGTTGTCGAGCTGACGTTTCTTCCCGTCAAGCTACACAGCGATAGGGAACATAAGAACCGCGAGTTGTGGAGAACATTTAAGTGTCGGTAGGGTTTTTAAAGGTTTGGCATATTGTGCGGCATAGCTGTACTGTGCTTTGGGCGTGCAGTAGTGCCAGCACATTAAAAAAATTTCGTTATGGCTACGCTTACAAATTACCTTTCGGCTGAACAACGGTGTCGCGTTGCTGTGTGTCTATTTTTAAACGTGTCGTGTTCGTCCGTGTCCGCCGCCCAAGTTTAATAAATGTCTGGTGATGCACTGTCTCCACGACTCCGTCTTTAGGGCGTTAATATTTTTTAAGTGTTAGTTTTCCGTTATTGTAAATTTTATCGGTTGGAGCTGATACGGGTCCCACACGACTGCCTTCCACCGCAATTGTTTTAATATATTTTAATATAATTTTTAATAAAAAGAAGGCTTTGATGGGCAATTCTCTGCTGCTCTACTTTCTGTTAGATTTAAATTTAAATGGGTGCTGGGACATGTACTAAGTCAAGAAAGAGTGGAAATGTTTTGAGGTTGTTATTAGGTATAGCAAATTTCGGAACACTGTAATATAAGTGTTTGTTGTCATGAAGCCTAGATGCATTTTATATCATGTAAATTTATTATTTTGGAGATCCGAGATTAAATGTGAATTTTAATGAATTTTGTTAGTTGTGACAAGAATTAGTTATTCATAGTCATCTTTAATNATAAGTGTTTGTTGTCATGAAGCCTAGATGCATTTTATATCATGTAAATTTATTATTTTGGTGATCCGAGATTAAATGTGAATTTTAATGAATTTTGTTAGTTGTGACAAGAATTAGTTATTCATAGTCATCTTTAATTATCCAATACTGTGATGCAATTTTATAGTCTTTTCATAGGTTTAGCCATACAGTATTATTTTGTATTTTGTGAAAATAAAGAGTGTTAAAAATTTTCCTCTCCATGTAGTTATTTATGAGCTATTACACAAGAAAAATATATGTTAACAAAAAATTATAAATATTATGTTTTGTTAAAAGAGTAATTATACAATGCACACTTTCGAAGCTAAATTGCTCTGAGAAAACTGCTGGAAACGACATATTTATTCGACATAAATATTGTGTTGGCTCACATTGCTCAGATAATAACAAATTTGAATGTGTTTATGAAAACAGCTACAGTTCTATCTTGAAAAATTGATAATGTAATGTTCACAATGGCAAATTTTTACATTTAAAGTGTTTTTACGGAAAATGAAAACACTATAGCGAAAAATACAAACAGTTATGGAACAAAATGCTGTAACACTTTTTTATTTGCAAAATCCATTCCAAAACGTCATTTACTTTCTGAGCACAAGCGATAGCGGCATCCCCTAATCATGCCAAACACAATTAGCTCCAGAAACTTATTATACTTAAATCTGCGCCACTTTGCTCGAAAGACCATGTTCGCCCCCCACCAAGGCGAGACGGGTTCAATTCCCAGCCGAGTCACTCCAGGATTTCCGCACGTGGGAATCGTGCTGGACGATGCCGCTGTTCGGCGGATTTTCTCGGGGACATCCCGTTTACCTCATAATTTCATTCCAGTACTGCTCCATTCTCACCTCAATCACATCATCGGCTCTCAAGACCTTACTGTTAAGTGTCGTCCAAACCTCTTCGCTAATTCAAAAACTCGAAACACCAAGTTACTTAGTGATGGTACCAAAACCATTTGGCATCTCTGTGCAGATTGACTAAATTTTAAATGTATAATAACCTCATACACCCTAAAACCAAAAAAAAACAGAAGCACAATTTCCTGGAGTACGTCTGGAACCAGTTAAATAAAGAATTGTGAAAATATAGGTCAACGTAACTTTGGTGCCAGTGAATCTAAAAAAAGTACAAATGTGTTAGATTTTAACAAAGTTTTTTTTTAGAGTTTGCCTAGCAGGAAAAACTGTTAAAACTGAAACCACTAGATCTTGACATTCAGAAACTCATCTATCAGTTACAATATAATGTGTTAGAAATTCAAACTCTGAAAGAAATTTTCTTCAAATTTTCAAGAAAAAACATTAAAAAAAACTGTTGTTGAGTGCTACAGACGGAAAAAAACAGCATTTATGCAAAACAAATAATGTTTTCAAAGAATATTTCTAAACGAAAATTATGATTACTTTAAGGTAGCTTTCTAAGGCTGGTATTCAGAGTCAGTTTTGCGATCGAGATGCGCGCCACGTTCGGTACGCATATTTTTTTGACAAGAAATCGATATTATTAAACGATTATGGAGTTCTTTGCGTGTTGGTTACAGTTGCGAGCATTTCAAAGTTACGAGAGTCCTTGACCTACCCTAAACGTCTCGCATCCTGTTCACCTCGCCTTGTAATTGTAAAAATGGCGCACGCCTTACGTCCTTTTGATAATTGAGATACAATGAACTGGCAGATACAATTATTCCTAGCTTAAAGTTACAAAAACAGGTGAATTTTCTTGAAAAGATTTTAAATTTTCATTTATGTCGTTATTTTATACACATGTAAAATTGTGTTGCCAGTAAAAAATCTAACTTTAGTTAGCGTTGAAACTATTTATTTAGACTTCTGCTATGAATAATGATGAAAATATAACTGGCTCTTAAAATCCTTGTAGAACATTACAAAAAAATAAGGATATCTTTAAATAATCGCTTTCAAATTAAGCTAGTTCTCTGATAGAGGAAGCCCGTACAAAAACACAAAAATTAGGCAAAAAGTGAAATTTAAAAATAGCCTTTAAATGTGTGAAAAAAACAGTTTACAGATGAAAATAATTCTGGTTATGGACTTGCAATTTACCTAAAATATGTGCACTAGTTATAGCTTAATTCCAGCAATTATCTGAAATTTGCTTTGTTCATTTAAGAAAACACTTCTAAGATGAGTGCAAAATTATATAAATTAAATATCATCGTTTCTGCTACAACAAGAGAACCATTGCAGCATTACATCGTCACCAACATAGATTCAAATTAATTTCTGCTACAACAACAACATTTGTCTTGCAAATAATACGATTTTATATTGCTGTTACACTAATATCCATACGTCAGTTTTATTCCGATGAACATTTCTGTTTAAACAGCAAAGACACATACTTTTCGGAATACACTTCTCTAAACGATCGAAAAAAAATTCGTTTCAGCATACGAATGAAAGCAATGATATAATTTAATGGAAAATAAAACAACAATTCTTAGGGAATTAAAATAATTTATTTACATGTTAGTAACATTTGACAATTTATCCGTAATTACAATACAATTTCTTTTTTTAAGATAGTATAGAAATTGTATGTGTATTATTTTCTAATTATGAGATGAGATTAAATTTATGTGATTACATTTCTCACATGAAGACACGCTTCTCCCGTGAACTAANTGTGATTACATGTCTCACATGAAGACACGCTTCTCCCGTGAACTAAAATGAGCTATATAATCTCATGGCAGGTTGGTTGGCAAAAATGAAACTTTAACAACTAACCCAGAAAACCTTAAATTAATTACTATTTTTATTATCAGAGACAAAATTGTTTACTTTTAAATAAAATGATTACAGGAAACAAAAATATTTCTTACAGGGGACCAGTTTTAGAAAATTTGAATGTATCGTAATGAAGATTGTATTTTTAGTTAGATATTTATGGACACGTTATAAATCGTTGGCGTATACTGATAGAACATGTAACGACACCATCATAAAAAGTAAATAATGCCATGTATTGTCCAGGAAATAAGAAATAATTTTCAAAACCTGCAGTAGCTACAGTTTAGAGAATTGCATATNTATAGGCGTGCGTATGCAAATAACAGAGGTATGGAACCAATCAAAGTAACGCGATGCGGTCGGCAGCTAGATCGGTCACTGCTGCTACAATGGCAGGTTATAAAGATTTAAGTGAATTTGAACGTGGTGTTATAGTCGGCGCACCAGAGATGGGACATAGCATCTCCGATGTAGCGATAACATTTGGATGTTCGCGTACGACCATTTCACGAGTGTACCGTGAATATCGGGAATCCGGTAAAACATCACATCTCTGACATCGCTGCGGCCGGAAAAAGATCGTGAAAGAACGGAACAAACGACGACTGACAAGAATCATTAAACGTGACAAAAGTTCAACCCTTTCTCATATTGGCGCAGATTGGATTTCTGGACTGCCCTGCAGGGTTCATGGTGTGTATTGCCTGCTTCATACCTCCAGACATTACACGAGTCAATGCCACGTCGTTTTGCGGCACTTTTGCGTGCTCGGGGGCCCCTACACGATATTAGGCAGGTGTACCAGTTTTTTTGGCTCTTCGGTGTATATACACACACACGCATGTGCACACTCCGACACACACAATGGTTTTGGCTGCAGAGTATGTAGTACTNTTGTTTATGTTTTTCTTAATAATGTTCCCCTTCCCCTCTCCCTCCCGCGTTGCATCAACCCGCCGTCGCCATTGCTCTCCGTATCCGCGTACTGTGAACCGACTCGCGAAAGTAAATTTCTTGAGATTTTTTCTCGCCATAGATAGTGACCAATATTAACTTTCAGCCGTCTAACTATTTCTGTGAAAGAAATTACGTTGATCTGTTGCTAGGTTGCGACGTTGTATTTTTATTGCGTTTGTGTACTATTTCATTTTCCAAAAAGAATTTCCGGAAGGGAATGAGAAATTTTCTTGGCGTTAAAAGTAGCCTATTTCACTTCCTGCCCCTCCAACTATCTCTGCGCAAAACATGACGTCGGTCCGTTGCTCCTTTACGGCGTGGAAGGACAAACAAACAAACAAACACACTTTCGCATTTCTATAATAGTTTGGCTATATATAGCGAGGACCGATATATTTTTCAGTTACATATCAATCGATAAGTTATTTTCCATATCGATACGTATCGATATATCGAGCATTGACGCAGCTTTGTAGTACCCCGAGCGCTAACTTAAAAAAAAAAAATGTTTTAGGGAATAAGACATTTTTCGGGGTAAAAAGTAGCCTATGTCAACTTTTACTGCAGTACAGAAGCGCAGCCGCCGATCTTTCATGGCACGGCCTGAGATAAGTAGTGCAGGGGAAAGCCAATTCATTTGCGTTTGGGAGGACTGGGGTTCGAATCCCAGTCCGGCCATTCTCTTTTTGGCTTTTCACTGTTTTCCGAGATCGTTCCAGGCGAATAGAGACATGTGCCCAGTAAATTTGGTAATGAAGGAGGGAAAAGTTTCATCTCTGGTAAAAACACTTATATGTATTTTTCTGTTATACATAGCTATATGATACCGCGGGTGTTTTTTTTTTTTAGGTCTTTTTATTCTACACAATTCTTTACTACATGATATTGTTCCACCTTTAACGATTTAGACAGCGCATTGGCGGTAAAATTTTTTCCGACTAGATTCACAATATAATGACATGACCAATAATATGCAAATCTCCAACTGAACCAATCAACTTCCTATACATCCATATTTCATCAACAAGCCCAAACTTGTTCTTTTTTCCGAGAAAACAAAACAGGCGATGAGTGTATACTGATTACAGCACACTGATTAACAACACCTTCATGAACTGGCATAGTCTTCCAACAAATTATATCACGTGGGTCCATATCAGCCAAACTGGTAAATGCCGGGACACCAGTATTATAACGCTTACGGAAAAAACACAATTCCAAAAAGACCACTTCCCGCTCTTGCAGTTATACCCTGCAGACCAAATCTGTACATGCAAGACAAATGAATGTAACTTTCTTCGACACTTGTGACCTTGCGACACCATGTTGTCTCGTCCTTATTAACATCATAGTTACAACTAAGAATATTACGATGCACTTTACGTGGATAGAAAGATCTTCTGGTGCGATATTGTCATCGTGTCAAGTTGGACGTTATTTCTTAGAAAGGTCACTGACATACTCTTGACTTCTATAAGTTTTTGGTGCAAGGGAACTGCTAGAGGTCTGTGTACGTCTGTTCTCATCGTAAGTTAAACAGTGAATGAGAGTTACGACACTATTGCACGGAGCATGAAACTCATAAGAAAATCCCATAGATAACAAGTTGATTGGTTCAGTTGGAGATTTACATATTATGAGAACAGACGTACACAGACCCCTAACAGTTTCCTTGCACCGAAAACTTATAGACCATGTCAGTTCCGTACGTACGAGAAATTACGTCGATCTGTTGCCCTGTTGCGACGTTACGTTGTCGACGTTGCATTATTGACGTTCCATTCTTATTACGCTTGTGTACGTTTTCATTTTCCAATAAGAAATTTAAAAAAGATGTTTTCTCGCGAAATAAATAAGCCCTTTTTCACTTATCAGTCCTCCAACTACCTCTCTGCAAAAAATCACTTCGATCCGTTCCTCCGTCGCGACTTGAAAGAGGGACAAACAAACATTCAAACATTCTTTCGCATTTATATATATATACATATATTTATTTATAAGTGTGTATAAATTTTTGATTATATTTTTATCATCATATTGTTTTTAGAAATATCTTTCACTGTATTATTAACGATAGCACTTTGTAAAGTTTCCTTGATTTTAACATTTTCTATGTTTATACTAATTAGTTTTTCTTCAGCTGTGCTATCTTATCTCATTTTTATAAATGTTAATTAGCACAGTTTTTCAATGAATGCCCAGGTTTTTCGTTCCTAGTTTTTCATTAATGCAACTATTTATTTAATAAACTTGCAGTTAATTCATGGGAAGTTCTTGCGGTTTTTTTCTTTATTTAATAATTAATACACGTATAAATATAATGACGTGCGATTGTTCTTTAAACAAAAAATTTGGTATCTTATTTCAACAAATAATTTCGGCAATTGTTCCACTGCTACTGATGAAATTAAAAGTGGTCCCAATTACGAAACTTCAAAAAATTTAAGATGCCTCTTACTGAATACAATATGAGGGCAACAAATTCCACACGTCATATTCTGAGAGGAAATGTTAGCGTTTGCTATTCGTGAATATATAAATGCACTTGTATAATGTTCTATCTGATATATAAATTTTTTTTGCAGCCATTATGGTGTGCTATCAGTTAAGAGACCCGGTTACGTCTCGTGCTTGTTGGAGACATGGAGAGAGCACAGCGAAATGTTAATGAAGTTCCACGGTCTTATTTTCTTCAATTTTGGCTCAGCATGGCCAATGACATCATGCGGTAAGATATGCTCGAATCCTCCAACATGCTTTACAAAATGCAGACACCATTCCTTGGCCTGCGAGGTATTCAGAATTGTCCCCTTTTGCTAGGGGCACCTGTTTTCTCGCGAAAAGATTTCAGGACCAGTTGTGATCTAAAACACTTTCGTTCAGAACTACTTTCGTGACTGGAACATTAGAATCGTTACAAGTCTTATCTGTATGCCCGAGAATCGCGGACACTTGGAATCGAAGAAATATGATTCTGATTGGCTCTCTCATGTAGCTCTCAGTCTTCACGCAAAGACAGGCGGCCAATAGCCGAAGGAAGGCCGCAAGTGTGCCCGAAGGATATTGAAGCCTAGCCTTCGCGCAAATATTTTCCCGAAAAAACAGTTCTCCCTTTTTATTGCACACGTATGGAATATATTGCAGCGACGTTTGCTCCACCGTCAAACACCTTATCCATAAATTGACTGATCTGCGGGTGAAGAGGCAGAAAGCGTGGTTTTTATGTGTCTGAGGGCACTGTACGCCACCTGTGTGATCTAATACATAGTCGAATAGCTGCATGTATAACCTCGAGAGAAGGCCATATTGAACGAATGCTTTGCGGATGCTAAACAATGCGCCTCCCTGTAACTGAAAAAAAAAATACTACTGATTTGTACTATCATGCGTGTGATTGATTAACCTCAAGGGCTTGTACCTCCTTCCCCCTTCCCCCCGCGTTGAGGCCAGCTCAAAACGATGACGAACAGCAGCGAGGCGGGAAATGCCATGACATGGCCAACTATCCTAGACTATTTTATGTACTGCAAAATAAAGCCAACAGATATAGAGTTGACTAACGTATTAAGTTATTTTTTTCCTTCGGGAAGTTACAAGTAGTTAAAAATTGTTCACAAAACTTCCCGCCTTTCCTTTCTGAACTGTAACCCCCCCCCCC
>NQII01007753.1:0-37088 GCA_002778355.1 Clitarchus hookeri | reverse complement strand
GGGTTTTGGCGAAAATGGCTCTGGTGGGGGGGGGGGCCGTTAGCTGGGACGAGGGTACCAGGGCTTCCTGTGGGTTTGTTTGTGCCGGGTTGAAAGGGTTGAGAGTTACAGAGGCACGTCACGTGACACAGGTTTTTCGCGGCCTGCGAGAAATCATGCTTGGATGCTGTATGTTCACCCTCCTTTCCCCCTCCAAAACTACCCCGTGTATTTCACTGCGGCCCGTGAAACACCGCCGGACGACAATCAAGGTAACTTGTCGCTTCCATGCGTGGGTATTTCGGTTTTCCACTAGAAACGTCTCTTTTTTTTCTTCAAATTGATTACCAAGATTTTATCCTTTCAAAAAAAGTAATATGTTAATATGGTTTCTATGCGCCTCTATTACTTAGAGTACAATAACTAAACGATTAATGGATTTCTGTATTTTTCTTTTCATCATGATTTTAGCAGTGATAAAATTACTGATTCATGTCAAAATTAACGCTGTTGAAAACCACATATGAAATAATTCTTATCCACTACCCCCCAATAAGTTGTCTTTAATACTAAGAGTTGTGCCTTCATTAAGTTGTCACTTATGTTGAGGAAGGTTTTCTATACACATATATATCACGGGAAAATATAGATTTTAATAAGCGGCAACTGAAAATTATATTTCATAATATTCAGAATAAAGACAGGCGATGCTTGTTGAAGGTAATTATTGTGAACAACTGGAATAATAAATATTTATTCAATAAGAACAAAGAATTAAAAAAATACATGGCTTTAAAAAATGCCAAATTAACCTCGCAATATAAGTGTGTATTTTTTTTTTAAGCATTCAATAATTTATTTTAAAAGAAAAATTTATTTATAGAGAAAGCGAAGTTTTAAGTGTGCGTATGAGAGTATTCTTTCGTCAGTCCGGAGTTACATACTAGGCTCTCAAACTGAACGAGAACATTTTGCGACGGTTTTAAGGTGCAACATATAAACATGGGCATTACGGTTTTGAAACTCATACATATTCCTGCTCTTCTACACAGTCCCTTGGGAAATGCTCACACCATTTCCAGCAAGGAGCTGACCTGAAAATTTCCTCTACCTAAATTAAATAAGGATCTTGATGTTCCAATCAATCTCGGACAGCGTCGTGCACATTTGAATTGGGCCCATAATATCCGTGCACAACGTACGCATTTAGTGTTTTAAGGCAAACGGAAATCGAACGAGGCCAAATCCAGAGCGCAAAAATGCTCCATAGTGTTGTAGTACAACAAATGTTGCCACAAGAACAATCACTTGTCATTTAATACGCTAAAATATAAAGACTTAATAATATTGAGGGTACTGAAAAACCGGGGTGTATCTATCACTTCGTGAAGGAGGAAGAAGGAGGGATTTTGCCATTCACAAGTCCTTGTGTATGTATAAATGTTTTATAAATAAAATGATTATTTCGCTGTCACTTTGCCTAACGGTGATTCGTTCTACAGCCACGAGACCTATAATCGTTTGTCCGAAAGGCATAAGAACTAGAGTACTTTCACCTAATCTTAACTTCAGCGAACGTCTTTCCCCTTACAGTTGTTTAACTTAGATTATGTTGTCCTAAAATGCGTTCAAAGTTCTCGGAAAACTATCTTGATTTCAACAACCGACTGTGGGCTTACAGTTGCTAGACCTTAAGTCGTTTCGCTTAATTATAACGACACCGACAGTCATTCTGTTTTCTCCTACGGTCGTTTAACCTACAGTCTTACAACCTAAATACCCTTTAAAGTTGTTTTCTAGAACGTGTTTTTAACTCGAACAACAGGGAGCATACGTGCAGTACACACACTAGACCAACAGTCGTTTTGCCTAAAGCCGTATTACATACATGTCATTTAACCAAAAGCTCTCAAGTAATTTAACCTACAGTTAGGTAACAATACTTAGTTCTAGCGACTGATGCCTAAATAAAACATATAGTTAATACTCGATATATGCAAATGTATATATGTATATGCAGACATACGGAATAATTAACTCAGATTGAAGGGAGTTTTTTTTTTAAAACATTTTTTATGCACCTCTTTGGATAGAGAGTTTTGATGTTTCTAGGTAGATGCTGCTTTGATAGGTACGCTTGTACAGTTGCAGCTAGATACATGATCTACAACCTGATTGAAATTACTAAATAACGTACAATGCAATGAAAATAAATCAGTAGGTGCTCCGTTATATATGTTTATTTTAATCAATTACCGACTTCCTGTGCAGGTGCAAAAGATTCTGCCTTCCTACCACAGCCATGTTTTGGATGTAGGTGATATTTAAGTATAATTAGGGAATTTGATGTGAAAACCTCTTTCCAATGAACCGTCTGAAATATGTTGTTGACATAAATACGCAACAAGTTTATATATGTTTTTTGTTTTCATAATAACTCAAAGTAAGCTTTAATAAACAGCCATCTTCATTGGCGGGATGGCAGCTGACCGTACCGCTATATCCACCCATGCCGATAACTACCTTTGACGATGTGTCAGAAACTCTCGACGAGACGAAAATACTCAAAATTCTCTGGGAATTAGTGTCCTTTGGCAGAAATTCCGTGAGAGCTTCAGAACAGAGTTCGTGTTGAATTTACTGTAGGCGTATGCATTCAGGCGATATTGAAGCATTAATCTTCAAGCTCACACTGTTGGGTCTGTAAGAATGGGGCTTCACTGCAAAAGTTACACCACGTAGCGTGGGAAAGGAGAAACATCAACTGTAGCGATGACGTCGTGCAACATAAAAACCACATTCACACAAAACACATTATAGCTGTTTTAAAGTTAGATAAAAGTTATCTAATAAATTCGTGCTAAAATTGAAATTGCAACAGTATCTCTAGTTTCGCATTTGGCAGCATGTTAAATGCGCTTATTAGTAAATTTAAGGCTGGTGAATATTTATATTACTCTAATGAAAAATAGGTTTTTTAAAATAGCAGCGAAGAAAGTGAAAATTAACAAATGATATTATTTCACATTTCTGGTTAAATGCATTTATTGAGAAATTATTTCGAATCGTAAATTGCGTACAGAATTGACACATAATTTTGGTTATTGTAACATTCACATATATTTTTACAGTCGAAAATTACAACAAACTGATTATCACTTCGTCATTAGTTACATCTTTCATATTTATGATTCAGCTTCTAAGGATTTAAGAAACACCAGCGAGCACGAAAACGGTTCCGTAAAAACTGAGATAACTTTAAAATTTACGTAAAATATAATTAATTTTTTTTAAGAAATTTAATTAATAAGATGAATTGTGATTCGGTATCATATAAAAAAGTGATGACTTTTCATTTAAAAGATACTAAAAATTTTCTAACATCTTGTAATCCTGCTTTGTGTACCAGCGTAGTACAAAAACCAGAAGGTACACATGTACGTATATATTCATGTATCGAAAAGAGAGCTCGAACTAACTGGAACAGATATCGAATACGGGAAATTGATAACATGCATCCACCACTTCAGCGTAAATAGTAATTTTCCAGTTTTTAGCATACGTGAACCGGCTAGGTAAATGGATGATGTTTCGGCTTGGTGTAATTTGCATGGTGCTGTACCTACTCGAGCATACCAGTGAATGAACTGTTACGATGTGGCCCGTACTTTGTTCACAACTGTACACTCACACTACTAGCTGTATAAACCTATTATCATGTACGTGCTAGGAACAAGGCAAACACATCGTCCATGATACGATGTGGTTTCAATTATTTGCTAGCTGGAATGGAAAACAGTTGAGTTGAGAGGTTAACATCAAAGTCTCGAGCACCGGTGAAAATGAAATGAGGTGAAAATGAAGCGGCGGCGAAATGCAAGGACGGGAGGACGGGAGAAACGGGAGTGCACCGATAAAAACCGCCTTCAACGGCAACGTCCACCACATTTCGCAATGCGAAAATCCGAGTGACCCCACCGGGAGTTGAACCCCGTTCGCTTCGGTCAGACGCCAAGTGGTCTGGCCACCACACCACCACGGCCTTCGGAATGGCATACAGGAAAAACAATTATTCAAATGGGTACATTTATTAGAAAACTCTAATATACCTTGCAACAAAACACTAGTGTAGCTAATGCGTTGTTTAGTCGAGATGTTTGAGTCAGATTGCTTCTTAGATATGCCTACACTTCCTTAAGGCGATATTACTCGATACCAGATTCCGTAAAAGCTTGTGCAAGGTCCGCCATAGCGGCTTGTATACGGGCTAGTGCGGCACCCGGCATGGCATATCCCGCCTCGCCGACATTCGTCATCATTTTGAGCTGCCCTCAGCGCTAGGTGGGAGGGGAGGAGGGAGTAGGTACAAGCCCTTGTGGAGCTCTTATCCTCCCAATGGGTCATCATTATGAAACACCTGGTAAGGGAGGGAGAGCTCNCACCAAGGCTGTTTATCCCTAAAGTTTTAGTACCCGCGGCGGGGCCAGCGAGTATTTATTTCATGTTCACCAGGTTTTCCTGGTGGACAGGTTACCAATATGTTCACCTCACTCCCCCTGCCGGCGGGTGGGTAGAGGAAAGCGGAAGTAACGAACTCCCACCTGTTGTTCAATAATAACAGGACTTTTGACTATTGCAGGACTTGTAATTTTTCCACCAGCACGCCCACGAGTAGACTCAGTTTTGGTTAAGTCGTTTAAAATATTTCAAGTTGATTCTACGTGCCAGATCTGTTGTAAAGTTAGGGTACGTCGTGAGGGCGTAGTCTGGGAAAAGGGTTGAATGGTTTTAATAAGATTGTTCTTTAAACCATAACTGAAGGTATCTAGTAGTCGTTAGCGTCACTGGAAGGTGCTGTTGACTGGAAATTAAAATTTTAAAAGTTTTAAAAGCATTTGTTGTTTCAGTTTAGGTAGTGAATTGTAAATAATTACGTTTTATTTATGCCTGAGTGCTACTCTGGCGAGCCATTGAAAGTGGGTAAAAACTATTGGTTTTAAAACGATTTAAGTTTGCGATAATATGCCGAAGGCGTGTAATTTGGTGTTTCGAACGGTTAAACAAGTTTGTTTGCTTAATACTTTATTGATAAAATTTTGCAAGTTTCCTGAGTAAAGCTTCAGGAACGAGAATTTCATACCAGGTTTGGTCATTTGACACGTCCTATTTTTCGTGACAGGTTCCATACCAGGTTTCGTACCTGACCAATCACATCGCTGTATCAGAGCGTGGAGCACTCCCCGTGGCTACTACTTGAAACGAGTTGATGAAGAAACCGAAAAGGACGCCTCCATCTTGATTGTACATCTGTGAGGTTGAAACTCTTTCAAATAGATTTAAAATACGACAACAACTAATAATATTGGCGATGACAACTTTTAATTACTGTTAAAATCCGTTCTAAATAATTGAAATGTTACTCAACTAATAAAAAATAAATTCGAGAGGTTGACATATCTGTAGTGTATGGACAGAATGAAGGGTGTGTGAACTAATAGTGCAGTGGTAAAGTGGCGGTGGCTGTCAGTAAAAGTAACTTATGGGCGAGAGTACGAAACTCCGTCGGAGTCATTACATAATCATTAAATGTTACATAACGCTGGGAGCGCTGTATTTTTGTGGAAGGGAACAGTTTTAAATGTGAGTCAGAGTAAACGTAAATAAATAAATTACTTTCCTGTAAACAGAGCTAGTCGCGAAACCTTTTGATACCACCTCGTATTACTTGCGAAGGGGAACATGTCACCAACCAGCTGGCCTCATTTGGCACCTTCAGTAAACAATACACTTTACTGAAATTAATTTCAACTCCACATTGCTCGTTATATACATAAATATAATTAAAAAAGTTTTGCTTGAAAGCTGCATGCCTCTTTTAATCACAATCAAGGCTACGAATTATTATGTTTTCTGTTTAATTTTGCACAATGCAGAAATCAAAATTATTTTTAAACGTTATTATTACGAAATTGTATTGAAATGTATAGCAACGAATTTTTTTTATCAGCATATGCTATACTAAATGCTCACTTTTTATATCAGTATGTATGTTTCTGTATTCATGTTTAAGAGTCATGTTTGGGCAGACAAATTTAATGCAATGAATTATTTTTGGCATGAAAATACTAGTAAAAAATTTTTTCTTAAATAAAAAGGAAAACCGTTTAGGCACGAACATAGACCGCCAAGTGTCTACGGACACACCAAGAATATCGCCCAAGTCCCAAAATGAGAAACTGAAAATTATAGTTTAAAGTGCGTTCCAATGTTGGCATCACCTTGGAGTATTCATCGGCAAACATCTGACTGCAGTGATGGTGATATCTCCTTTTGCTTCTGCGTTGCAGGTCTATCGTTGCATGTTATTTTGCGGCACTCATCGCGCTACGCGCCGTTTCAAAATAAATGAGGAGGAGGTCGGTTGGATATTCTTGCGCCGTCGAGCGACGTGACAGAGCCAGGCAAACCCCGCACGCCAAGACGAGCTCTGGTGTTGTCATCCATATTTTAAACCCGCGGTGTGCTCCTTCAGCCGAGAAAAGCCTGGCTCTTCGTGCGATGCATTCTTGATGAATCCATCACTATCTTACCCATCTTCCCCCTCCTCATGAAACACGAGAATTCAACATGATGGATGATTGACGGGGCTGTCCTGCCTACTTCTACCCTTAGCTTCCGCCTTTCTCCTAAATTTTCCTGTTCCGTCAGTGATGTATCATCCTGACGATACTCGCCCGAAGGATCAGATGCGTGGTTGTACTGAGTTAGTGTTCTTGTCAAAGCCTTGGTTTTTATAAGGCCCTCCCGTAAACCAGATGAAACACCCTTCCTTTCATATTGCCGGATACTTTATTTGGGGCTCCTGTAAGGTGGTTTTTCTCGATTGGACACAACATGGAACTCTATAAAGGAGAAGCAATGGAATGCTGTGGTGGGAAACTTGGAGCATCTCGGAAAAACCCGACGATCATCGATCACGTGTGTGGGTGATGTAAGCTTGGTGGCTGCGCCGTGCATTAAATTTATTTCGCGCTTAAAAGAGCTCATTTGAAAAATATAATTAGTTATAATTTACATTTCCTGTGTCTTTCTGTCTCAGGCCTTAATTACTATTATTTGATCTGGTCTCTGGGACTCAGAAATTATCCGTAATGTTATGCTAATTCGCAAATTATTATTGTAACGTGCATACAATGTTCATTTCATAACAGATCAATTTCAGTACTACAATTTAAAATGATATAAAGACTTATAAATACTCTTCATATTTTTAGGTCAACACCATGGTAATCACGCTAGGATACGATAACCTAAATTATACGCAGTTACAAATAGGAATACTTTTTAAAATTTATTTCAATAAGTTTTTTATAATTTTGAACGAACTATATTCGTGGAAGCTGTGGTATGCTTGGAGACTGGCAGATTTTACTGTTGTTTGCGTAACGACTGACAAAAGAAGCGAGTAGATATGTACTCTACGCTGGTGGATGTTTTGCAGCCTTGTGGCCACTGCTCGCCTGTGCGGAAGTAGTACATGACGTATGCGAGAGAGAGAAAGAGCCAGATAGAGGAGAGAGAGAGAGAGAGAGAAAAAAAAACATAACTTGCATCTTACAAATTTGTGAAGAGCAAGTGAATTGTGAAATTTTTTTTTTAAATTGAAGCTCGAACCTCCGATTCGGAGGTAGTGTTTGTTGGAAATGAATTAAAAATATACATACAAATTGTCTGAGCTAGTTGAACCACCGTATTACAACAAACTCGATGGTGTAGTATCTTCGCAGTAATGTAGCTTTCCAGCTGGTATAGAGAATAGTATATAATGCGTGAGAAGTTATGGGCAAGAATGCTAAACTACAGAGACACTGTGCTCTATGTACGGCTTCGCCGCTTAATAAGAGGCATCTCAAAATAAAGTTAGCGTACACAGTTTTTATGAAAAATTAATATAATAAATTTTGTAGACTTAAATTGTTTTCAAACATACAATTGCATCAAATTAAATAAGAAAGGTATCTTTAAACTGGAGGTATAAAATAATTATATATTTTATCAGTAAAACAGAATGTCGCGGAAGATCTTAAACTAATGTAACTTTTTTTCACTGAAACTATAGATACATTTGTGTCAATGAGAATGGCATTGTTTGGGCGTGAAACGTGAGTGGCATAGCAGATGAATGCTATTGAATAATGGTTTTGGCAGTAGTGACTCAGTTGAGAAAGGGGGGCCAGTAATATATGCATGTAGAATTGGTTAACTGTACACCGGTAGCCCAGGACGTTAACCAAAAGCTTAATGAGTGTTTTGTAATTATAGTATTTCATATAAATCGATAGCTTTTGTATAATTTAATTTAATGTTATAGATTATTATACGTTTTTTCGTGATATTCTTACCGTGGCTTGAAAAGTAGTAAGATTGATTAATATTTTATAAAAAGGACCATTTTTAAATACAATTTTTTAATGTTATTTTTTTTTATTATTTGGATGTTAAGAGGTTGACGTAAATTTTTGAATAAATTTAACAACATTTACGACGGATGTTACCCACGTAAATTGTTTAAGCGATAATGCTGATATAAAGGCAAGATGGTTACAGTTTTACTTAAAATAGATTCTGGTGATCGTTCCAGTAAAAAAAAAAAAAAAAGAAATAGGGCTTCAGCAAAACTCATTTTGTGTTCGGTGGAACCAAACGTAAGGGCAGGAAAACTGAATCGTTATTTTGTGGCAGCCACAGGATGTTTTGTTGTCATTCACAGTGCCAAACAGTTTTTGTGGTCAAACAAGATTACGTAACCGTCACCACCAAATTTTTTGCCACTAAATTTGGCAGGGTGACGTCCCTACAATAAATGTTATTTGCGCAAAGAAATTGTTAATTGGTCCTTTTAAATCGTAAAATACTTTTTTCTGAAAATATACGCAGGGGTTGGTAAAATTCGGTCGTAAACATGAGGAGTAAATGCGACAATTAATTTGAGGAAAAGTAAGATTTAATTCACGTTTACATTTTAGTTATGTTCGTAAGGTTATCATACACAGCTCAACACACACAGCCTGGATAATTTATATTAAAAGACAAACTTGCAAGAATACAAGGACCTAATCCCGTTTTACCAGGCCAAGTGCAAATATCGTAAGAGGCGGCTCACTGATATAGGCCATTCACGTTTATTTAAGCACTTTTTGAAATCAACCTTTGAAAAATTTTATTACCGTTCCCTGCATTTTTTTTAACCGGTAGAATGACTGGAATGCGCCCAATAAAGTTAAACGAGGTTAAAATTTGTAAAAACGGAATTTTATTATATCACTTTCTCTCTTGTAATATATATGTGTCAAAAAATATAAAATTTGTAATATATTTCCTTTTCATATAATTTCACAGTTTCATTTGACTGCCGCATGAATAAAGAGGGCAGGTCAGTGGGAATGATAATTTCGCATATGGTAGAAGAATACAAAATTAGCATACAAGTAGGTCTTAAGCAGGACTTTTGAAAGTGCTCATTTTACGGCGAACACGCTTATTATTGATTTTTTAAAAATCCACGTCTAGGATATTTTTTTCCTTCTCATTTTTTACCTTTAAGCTGTATGCAACTTTGATATTGTTATGGGTCTTGTCACTTTTTTCATGTGTCATCCAAATAAGCCATGGAGTTGTTAGGGAAGTAAATGTGTTACTAATATTATACAGAAACTTCCGATTAAAAGAAGAAACATTTTCACTCTTCTGAACGATGATTGATGTCCAAGAGATTTTACCTGAATCAAGGAAAACTATAAGTTGCACCGTAAAGTAAACGCAATGCGATAGCGGTCTGGTAGAAGCCACTGAGAGTTGAATTTATGCCTAGTAGTCTGCCAACAAAGATCCTTAGATCTTCCTCGTAGGTTTCCCATACAAGCCTTGGAAATGAAACAACGTTTAAACTTCTCCACAGCCATCTAATGCTAAACGAGACTAGAAACAAATAATTCGCCACTTAATTAATTGATGAAACTAATGAAGGTTAAACGTCAATCTGACGTGGGTTACAGATGTAATTTATGTGGCCTGTGTGTGCGTGGTATTCACAATACACGTTTCGTTTAAAATTATGGTATGTTTAACTTTTACGTGCTATTCCACACACCAAATGAACTGTGCCACCAGTCTATAAAAGCAATATTTTTTAAATAATGTATTAAAACGTTTATAAGAGAGGTTTTCCTTTTATAGCTTCAACCATTTAAACAACGCCGATACTAGAAAACTGTGGATAAAACTCTGCGTTCAAATCATTGAACGTGATTCAAATTAAGTCTGTGTTAAGAGTTTGGAAAAAACATCCATTTGCAAAAACAAATGATCACGCTTGAGGTGCCATCGTACGGGCCTGTAAGTGAGTACAAGCAGATGACACGGGGAAAAAATATTGTATCACACCAAGCATGTATTACAGGGGAGTAACACTTGCGGGATGCGAATAATATGGTGTTGGACCACCATGAGCACGGAGACAGGTGGTGACGTGGTCGGCCATGGAGGCATATAGATGTCGGATGACCTCCAGTGGAAGATCCTGCCCCAGCTGGCACAACTGGACATATGAATCCGCCGTAGTTGCCGCCAGCTGAAGTTGCCGTATCTGCACCCGAACGTTCTCGATGGGTGAAAGGTCTGGAGACATCGCTGGCCAAGGAAGCAAGTTGGCATCGCGAAGGCAGGCCAGAGATATCTGTGCCGTGTGAGGCCAGGCATTATCATGCTGGAAAGTGGGATTATCAAGCGGCGACCGGAAGGGCAACACACATGGCAACATAATCTCGTGGACGTATCGCCGCGCCGTCAGGGTTTCTTCAGTCAACCCCATTGGGGTTCGGGAATCGTACGAAATTACACACACACCACGACCCCTCTGGTTGGGCCGGTGTACAGCTCTGCAATGGAGCGTGGATCACGGCGCTGGCCAGGACGTCTCCAGACTCAAATTCGGCGGTCGTTTGTATCCAGACGGAATCATGATTAGTCGCTGAACACCCAGGAAGGTCACACGTGCTCGGCGATGATCAGGTCGTGATGGCAGACGTGCCAAGGGAGGCCACGTGCCGAGACAACAGATCCCGCTCTGCCAGCCACCTTCGTGTGGTACTGGTGAACACAGGCGTATCCAAAGAAGCTGTGACACGTCTCTGGATGATGCACTGTGACGTTCGTGGAGTGCTTTAAAGCCTGTCGCACGATGAAAAGATCTTACCTGCTGGTTGTTCGCCGGGATTGACCCGAGCCTTCTCGACGTGTGTGTGTGTGTGCCCTTATGTTCCCACTGCATCTAACAACGACTCATAGTGTAGGCAAGGCGTTTCAAGTGGCGAGCAATGCACCAAAATGTCCAACCTGTCTCCCGGAGACCGGCGTTTTAGTCTCTCCCAAACTCATCTAGCTGAGCACAGTCTTGTTCGATTAGGCCGTCGGGGCATGCTGAGAGTTCACTTAAATTATCTCTGTGGCTCTCACTGCTACAAAGGCCTTATTGGGTGTATTGCAGATATGAATGATGGAGGCACACCCTAGTGGTACATCCGCGCAAGCAAACCTCATTAAACGCAAATGAGACAATTGTCGTATCCAATACGATACTGGGTGGCAACCTTAATTGTATTCGCTATATTTGTTCATGACAACCATTTTCTAATGAGTGTATGTGCGCTTATGCGTGAAGCCTAGCACTTGGAGCAGTAAGTATAATTTAAGAAATGCATTAGTTCAATTACTTGCATGCAACAAATTTGTGTCATATCTTAGACGAGCAATTTTATTTCATAAAATATTATTCCAGCTTTGAGAAAACGATTGGAATATTTATAGTAGTTATCATGATTCTGCGATTGCCTACCTTCTTCCGGGGCCGCGGAGACTGAGCGGTTAGACTCCTAGCCTTCGACCAAGGCGAACCAGGTTTAATCTCCGACTTGCTCACTCCCGGGTTTTCGCATATGGGAATCGTGCCGGATGATGTCACTGGTCGGCGGGTTTTCTCGAGGATCTCCCGTTTTCCCCGTCCCGTCATTGCGGTCCTGCTCCATGCTCACCTCAGAAACCCTCATTGGCTCTCAAGACCTATCTGTTAAGAGACACCCTTATCTCTTCAGTCACTCACGCCTACCTTGTTCCCCCATAACTAACATTTTGTTCTTACTCTTTAAGTTAAAAGTGGTTAGCACAGGCCACGAAATCGTGTGCAGTTGTTCGGTCAGATTCTATGGATAAGGAATTGTTAATCATTTTCAGCAGCGTAAGCTTACATATAGCATTTAATCAACTTCTAGTCTTAATGCTGGTTTCCGGCTCCTTTCTCTGTCTTAAATGTGGAATTTTTTAAACGAAAAATAAAGCCACAATGGGTGATTTTGCAATAATTTTTAGGCAAGAAACTCCTGGCACGGTGTAGATACTAAGCAATATAGAGGCACCCTAAAAACGTAGGGTTACCTCTGTCTCATAGAAGCAAGATGGGGACAGAAAGACTGTCTGTTTAGTGTTTCGGAACGTAGAGTCGACGAGGCATTCGTTCGATGCACTGCCTACATCGCCGTCAGCGCTGCCGTGCCTTCATATCATGAATAAGGAAAATACCAACAGCCGATATTACAGGATACCCGCTATCGAAATTGATCTTTTAGAAGGCTTTACAAGTCTTGGTGCATGAGCCAGTACAATAGCCCCTTTGTGATCCGGCATGGAAGGGTTCATTTACACGACTGTAGTTGGCGTTCTGTCAATCAGAGGGTGCGCAGATAAGCTGCTGCTATCCAGTAACCCTTGTAGGCCTGTTAAAAAAACTAACACATATTTATATTGCTTTATTACCGCTGGCCGTTAGATTAGTTTAATGCTTTCTGATGCATGTTCAATATTTTAAAATCATGATATGAAATCGTAAGTTTGTTTTTTATAGATACCACTAACAAATGTTTCAGATTATGTAGTTACCTTTTAATGGAATGTTGTAATCCGTATTCAAAAGCGAAAAAAGTTCACCCAACGGAGTTTTGAATTCACGCTCAAAAATTGACAACTGGTTTGTAGCCACGGAGAGTGCCCTACCCTCTGGAACTGCAGTGCAGTAGGCGAGGTAAGAAAGCTCGTATGGAACCTACCCCACGGAAAATAGGCCAGGTCATTTTTCAAAACCTCGCATAAAATATGTCCGTACAAGGAGGAAAATGCCATCATGGGTGCCGTACTAGCTGGTATAAATGTAAGTTTACGATTGACTTTGCATAAGTCTTAAGCAGTGTGCTTAGAATACAAACCAATGTTTTTTCAATGGTATTTGTTTACGGCTGCAGTGTGTNACCCCACGGAAAATAGGCCAGGTCATTTTTCAAAACCTCGCATAAAATATGTCCGTACAAGGAGGAAAATGCCATCACGGGTGCCGTACTAGCTGGTATAAATGTAAGTTTACGATTGACTTTGCATAAGTCTTAAGCAGTGTGCTTAGAATACAAACCAATGTTTTTTCAATGGTATTTGTTTACGGCTGCAGTGTGCGGGTCGTGTACGGGTATTGTGCGTTCTTGGCTTGACTTAAGAGATCGTTGTATTTTATATCTTAAGTATAAGTCAAGATGAAGTAGCTAATCAGAGCACAGCGACAGTTGTTTTTCACAGGAAACTGTGTTTACATCTTGGATTTAGGTTATGTCGTTTGGTAAAAACCGTAATAAATTAATTATTTTGATCGAGAGGCAGTATCGTCTTAATTTAAAGAATAGTTCATGATCATGTTTTATTTCTCGTAAGACGTTATTGAATTCGCTTTAATTAACCTTTTCAGATTTATTGACGTAAATGCTCAATGTTTNCGGGTATTGTGCGTTCTTGGCTTGACTTAAGAGATCGTTGTATTTTATATCTTAAGTATAAGTCAAGATGAAGTAGCCAATCAGAGCACAGCGACAGTTGTTGTTCACAGGAAACTGTGTTTACATCTTGGATTTAGGTTATGTCGTTTGGTAAAAACCGTAATAAATTAATTATTATAATCGAGAGGCAGTATCGTCTTAATTTAAAGAATAGTTCATGATGATGTTTTATTTCTCGTAAGACGTTATTGAATTCGCTTTAATTAACCTTTTCAGATTTATTGACGTAAATGCTCAATGTTCGCATTGGCTTCCCCTTGTATAAGATATCACGAGTTTTTGAAAAGTATCACACAAGAAGTAACCACTCTTGTCCATTTTTTATGCTATGTCGCCTGCTTTCTTCTCTCACGATTATAATTGGCTAAACTTAATAGTTACTAGATCAATCATAAACTGCAAAACTTATGACTCGTAAAGTACACGGAAAATAACTACGAGCCTTAATTCCTCAGTCTTTTATCGTAAACCCATCTTGACGGCTGCTACGGCCGACTTTACACAATCTTTCGCGGAATCTTATACCGTGCGATATGGGCTTACAAGGCCACAAATGCATTGATGACTGCAATACTGACCGCTATGGTAGACATTGCACAATCTTTAACGAATACGGTACCTTATAATATAGCCTTTCAGTTAATAATCACCTTTAATTTGTCGGTCCAGATGCCTGTATGCTATTTATGTTAAACTTAGCACTTTTGAAAGCATCACTTAAGAACTACTTTTAGGTACACAGTGTATTATTCCGTTACATGTAAAATTAACATTTCTAAAGGCCTTATCACTTTATTCATGCAAAATAAGTGAAAACTGGGAAATTGTAATAAAAGTAAAAGTTTTAAAAATTTTCGAATTTGTTTGTTTAAATGAGTGAAGATATTTGGGCGACTCTTACCACAGTGGCCTTGAGAGCCGATGAGGATGAAACGAGGCGGGTATAGATAAGCACCGGAATGAAGGGATGGAGGAAACGGGAGATCCCCTAGAAAATCCGTCCACAAGCCACATCGTCCGGCACGATTCCACATGCGAAAATCCGGGAGTGAACCCGCTGGGAGTTGAGACCGGTTCTCGTAGGTCGAAGTCGAGTATAGGAACCAGTACACCACCGCGACACTTTTCGTTTTTATGAATTGAAATTAATCAGAAAGAAAAACTAATTATTTCAGCATTTACTATTGTCTACCAAACTATTTTAATACAACGTCAAGACATGGAGCTACTTTCCCCGGTCATTACCTTCTTTACTGGTCACACGCCATTCGTTTGTGCCCGTTAAAATGCATTGCAGGTAGCAACAGTAACAATTTCCAATGGTTGATTTTTAAAGTGCCTATACCTCCGTGGCATAGTTGGTTGTGTGATCACTTAAGATTGTCGCACACTTGAACACAGAACGGCGCGGCAAGGCGTTGGCATGTCATCATGGAGGCATGCAAGTGAGAGTGTGTGTATGTAAATAAATAAAATAAATAAAAACTCTATTTATATACATATATTAGTTGTATAACAGCAAATACGCCCACGGCCAAAATCTACCACTTAATACGAACAATATATCAACACGTCAAGAAAATGCTCACTAAATCGAAAACACAAAAACGTAACCATGGAAACTCGCGATCATTCGAGACGTCACAAAAACAAAACAACTTCGAATCCCCGACGCCGAGGCCCAAAAATCCGAACGGTCACCGATAGCGGCTACAGTAGAACTGCGAAGAGCAGGTATAGTTTGCCGTCTCGGCGCGGCGCGGCAATAGGCCGAAGTGAAGCTCTGGAGGAATGATTCATCAGTCTGTTGCCTTGTCTGGAAAATGTGGTGTGTGTTTGTTACGGAAAATGGTTTCTAGTACAAGCAGCTCGGAGGAAGATCTTTGTATGCTAGCTTTGCTTGCGAGTGATGAAGAACAGTCGAAAAAAATTCTGGGTGCATGACATTAATACGAATAGCGATATCCTCGGAGAGTTCCATCACTTATTCCCTGATTTACTGAAGGAGAGGAAAAAGTTTTTTGCAGTGTTTTCGGGTAACTCAAGAGAATTTCTACTAGTTTATTAATTTTTTTAAACCTGTTACTGAGCGTCAGAATAACCGATTTCAACGCGCTGTGCCATGTAAATGGAGGCTTGTTGTTTGTCTCAGGAAATAAAACATGTTTATTTATATTATGAAATGGTTTGTTTATTGGCTTTGAATAGAAACAAACGTAGCTTTACATATTAACAGATCTCATCGTTGTCCAGAGAAGCTATAATATGTCGTACACGAGNGAATGATTCATCAGTCTGTTGCCTTGTCTGGAAAATGTGGTGTGTGTTTGTTACGGAAAATGGTTTCTAGTACAAGTAGCTCGGAGGAAGATCTTTGTATGCTAGCTTTGCTTGCGAGTGATGAAGAACAGTCGAAAAAAATTCTGGGTGCATGACATTAATATGAATAGCGATATCCTCGGAGAGTTCCATCACTTATTCCCTGATTTACTGAAGGAGAGGAAAAAGTTTTTTGCAGTGTTTTCGGGTAACTCAAGAGAATTTCTACTAGTTTATTAATTTTTTTAAACCTGTTACTGAGCGTCAGAATAACCGATTTCGACGCGCTGTGCCATGTAAATGGAGGCTTGTTGTTTGTCTCAGGAAATAAAACATGTTTATTTATATTATGAAATGGTTTGTTTATTGGCTTTGGATAGAAACAAACGTAGCTTTACATATTAACAGATCTCATCGTTGTCCAGAGAAGCTATAATATGTCGTACACGAGGATCTTGAGTTCGTTCCATCGGAAATGTGAAACTTACGTACTTATTTTAACAGAAAAAGAGTCGGGTAGAACTTGGGAAACCAAAGAAGATGGATTTGGGGGATGAAGTTGGTTAGGCATCTGTAAAGTTGTATCGTTTGGCGGCGGCTAATATGGATACGGATATTACTGTTGGCGAATATGTAGATGTTGAGAACACCCTGGAGAACCAACAGTTTCCGAAGAAGGTAAAGGAATCAATGAATAACCAACTGTTAGTGAAGAAGCTTGAGAAAAAATTGAAACTTCAGCACTTTGTAAAGTACAGGTTGAATTAACTTGTTGGTTCATTGCTTAAAATTCCATTGCATGAATAATTTGTGAAATCTGACTTTAAATTTTGATTTGAAGATTTTCCGGGAATTTTCGCACTGTTTCCTAAATCCTATAAAAATATCTTGTAAAATTATCTGCTTTTGTGTGGTCGCTGTAATGTGTCTGTTTTTTTTTACAAGATATGCACTATTTATGCATAGCGACTGACGATGTAAGTATTGACGNTGTTTCCTAAATCCTATAAAAATATCTTGTAAAATTATCTGCTTTTGTGTGGTCGCTGTAATGTGTCTGTTTTTTTTACAAGATATGCACTATTTATGCATAGCGACTGACGATGTAAGTATTGACACTTATCCTTTCAGTCCGCTTAAACCCTCTTGCTAGTCACATGGTGGTGAAGTGTTACCGGAGTTGTCTGGCATGACATCATCAACCTCACCTGAGGTTCACGTAGGCGTTGCTGGGTTATCCGGTTTATCGAAGTTTCTAGTATGCTCTATTTTTTTAGTTGAATCGTCTTCACTAACTCTATTTACGCATTTAGGTGCCATGATTTAATTTTGGCAGGAGCCTAACCACTTTCGGTTCCTCTACTTTTCAATGACTTACGGAAACACACTCTGAGAGATTTCTATTTATTTTGCCTTTTTCTCCTAGATAAAACAATTTATTACATTTATGTTCTATGAAATAAAATGTTTAATCAAGTAAAGTATCTAAGTAGGATTTATTGCATATAAGTTATATTATTTACATAAAGACAGTTGTGTCACATTGTTATGACCACCTCCCAGTATCCAGAGTAACCGACCTTCGCTGCACGGACAGCAGCTAGACGAGCTGGCAGTGACTCAGTCAGGTGCTGATAGATCTTCACTAGTATCTGGAGCCATGCCGTCTGCAGTGCATCCAACAACTGTTGAAGGGTGCATGGCGGAGGAGAAAGATGACAAACATGACGATCGAGGTGGTCCCACAGATGTTCAATTGGATTGAGATTGGGGCTGTTTGGGGGCCAGGGAAGAAATTTTAAGTATTTATCTTGCTCTTCCAGCCACGTACGGACACTTCTAGCCGTGTGCAAGGCGCATTGCCGTGCTTGAAGATCCCAGCATCCGGAAGAAAGACAATCACTATGTACGGGTGGACGTAATGGCCGAGGATGGATTAATAACCAAATCGATCAAGAGTGCCTTCTATACGGATCATGGGACCTAGAAAATACGATGAGAACATTCCCCAGACTATGACTCTATCCTCACCGCCTTGTATTCGTCCAGCATTGGATGCAGGGTGTCGGTTCTCCGACGTTTCTCGCCGGACACACTGACGTCCATCCGTTCTATGCTGCTGAAACCGTGGTTGTTTGGAAAAGGCTATCTGTCGCCAGTCAACAGCGGTCCAGTCTCCATACTGTCGAGAAAATTCCAGTTGTTTTCGTCGATGCACCTATGTAAGCATGGGTGCAGTCACCCTCCGTCTACTCCGTAGCACCATTCGCAGAAGGGTTCGCTGAACTGTCGCGATAGACACGTGTCTGGATGCCCCCTGGTTCATTTGGACGGTGAGCTGCTCGACTGTAGCCTGTCGGTTGGCCCTCACNTAGACACGTGTCTGGATGCCCCCTGGTTCATTTGGACGGTGAGCTGCTCGACTGTAGCCTGTCGGTTGGCCCTCACGCACTTGCGTAGTCGACGTTCACCTAGGACCTCAATGACGTGTGGAGCTCCGCAGTTTCCACGACGGTTATTCCCAATGGTGCCATTCGTCCACTCACGATACACCTTTAACACAGGGGCACGTAAACAGTTCACAAACGTAGCTGTTCCCGAAATGCTGCCCCCCTTTGCCGGAAAGCAGATGATCATCCCTTTTTGCAACTCTGTTAAATCGCTTCCCTTACCCTTAACAGCAGGAAGCTCACTGTGTACAGCTAGCCTGTCGGTCGAATTATATACCCGCTTCACCAACCCACGTCATGCGCCATACGTCATGGGCTACGTGTGGCAGATTGCACTTCTAGCAGGTGGTCACAATAATTTAATTCGACTGTGTATATAGGCTTATATCATTTCTATGAGGTATAAAAACCAGATACTAATATATAATAAGTAGCTTCAAGTAAACGAATAACGTTTAAAAATAGTGCAGGAAATGAAACAGATGAGAGTAATTGTAACATTTCTACTGTAAAATGCTTATTTAATGCTTATTAGTTCAGAGCCCACGTGAGAACATGTTAGTATCCCCGTAGTATTCTGTTCACTTCTTACCAATTTGATACAAGCTGTAGACTCCTTGCTAAGTTGTTTAAGGCAACCTAAGAACNAGTATTCTGTTCACTTCTTACCAATTTGATACAAGCTGTAGACTCCTTGCTAAGTTGTTTAAGGCAACCTAAGAACACTATACTCCTTTCAAGTTTTGATATCTGCGTAAAATTTCAACTGTTTGAAATTTGGCGCGTCCAGCAGATTAAAATAAATTGCGTTATTACAAGACCGTATGCGAATAAAGATATGGCAGCTTCTATGTAAACGATGATCGAGTCTACTCGGTTAATAGTNTTATTACAAGACCGTATGCGAATAAAGATATGGCAGCTTCTATGTAAACGATGATCGAGTCTACTCGGTTAATAGTCTACTCGATGGCTTCAGGTGTCCACTGTTACCCATTGTGCGGAAGCACTGCCATTGAATATAGTTTCAAAACCGATATTTTTTCTTCTTACGTGGCCGATGTTGGATGAAACCAAAATGTTACTGAAATACGAAGCTTTAATTTCCAACTACGTGAATGTAAAATTCCCAACTATAAGTGTAATAACCTGGTACAAAATAAAGCTAACGTGTTGCAAAACAATGCTCGTACACCAAGCAATTAAATTATCTAAATATATCTTACAAGCGGTAACATTTTTTNAACGTGTTGCAAAACAATGCTCGTACACCAAGCAATTAAATTATCTAAATATATCTTACAAGCGGTAACATTTTTTTGTGCCACCTGCTAGAAGTTTGTGCTCAGCAAAAATGGTCAGGCGATGTTAAAAGAAAACTTTTTAAGTGGGAACGTGATGAAAGTTTGGCCAACAAATTTAATAATAAAAGTTACTGATACTTAGGACCTGTAAAAAACCTTTTGGCTCTCTTTTGACGGAACACGTTGTGGGTTTATGGAATTTGGAACAAAGCATAAAACCAAAAATAATATTTTTTTAATATCCATTGTTTTTAGAGAGACAGTTTAACTAGTTAGTTTTGTTTTATATTGGGTGCGTAAGAAAACTTACCACGTACTTCTCCGTAAGATTTTAGACATAAAATTTTTGAAGTTATTATTTGACTGTACTATAACATTTTTTTAAATAATTACTACAGTGAATACAAAATATAAATAAAAGAATTTATCGATGTAATAAAAGCCACTTCTTTCTTCTACATTTATATATTTAAGAAATTTGCACGTGTCGTAAGTACTGTTATTTATAAAATTTGATCAGCAGAAACCATTTCCCAGTAGATTTGGTAGTATTCTGTATCATTATTACCAAGATAAGAAACACGCAAATTTTAAATTTGATGTCACTATTATCAATAACACTATTATCAATAACAGGAGTCCAGTAGAGTTACTAATAAGCGAATTTAGTTTTCGCTGTAGAAACTTGAGCACTACGAAGTTTGGCTTAAACACGTATAATTATTAAAGAGATAACTCCTACCATACTAAAAGAATAAGGCGACCATTGTTACAATAAGATAGTAATATGTAACATCTCTAGAATTAGTGATATACTACTAAATGAACATAACATATATTTGGATTAAGTTGATAAGTAACTTAAAAAAGGCATTCAAACATATTATTTTGATTACGCTATTTTGAAACATTACGAACTGAAAAAGTAATAAAATGGTTTATTTAATGCACATAATCAGTACTGCCTGCATACAAACTTCAGTCCAAATCGATTTAAGAGGTAAGGTTAAACGTAAATAAAGTATAATTAATTCACTTGGTAATTTTAACCATGTAAACTCTTTACTTCAGGTGGGCTGTCATTGTACTCCTTGTGCAATAAATTTGTTAATTTCATTTTGGTAGTTCTTGTGGTATTGTTTAAAACTTCATTATATAGGAGAAGCTATATTTTAAAGCCAGTGAAAGAAGGTAAGTAAAAGTAATAACAATGTTTGCCAATAGAAAAATACTCCTAACATAGCAAGTATATTTGAAATGTCTAGTGATTCACTGGCAGGGCATATCTACAACTCGTTGAAAATTAAAGAATAAACAAAAATAGCAGTTCATTACTATATCTCTTCGATATTTAAATACGGTGCCTGTTATATCAAATTCAATCCGTCTAAAACTCAGTGAACAAAACCGGTTCGTATAATTTTTCTCAAGTAGAAACGATCGCCTGAAATCAGAAACGTATATAGTAAAACTTAAAGCTCTTCGTTACGAAAGGAAAATAATCCCGAGTAAACTTTTCGACCTCGCACAATTTACAGAACGCTGAGCAATAACATAATATCACCGGTTACATATTGCACGGCCATCGTATAATATTACTCGGGGGATTCGGAAAGATAATATACAGAATATAAGTAAGAACAAACCTAAGGAAATCTACCTTCTAGGTGCCAAAAGTGGCTCGCAAGAATAAATAAAATTCTTAAAATGGAAGCAATAGTCCAGAAATACGTAGGACACAGTTCATTCCACCAAGCGAAATTATATATGTTCCTTTAAATTGTGGCATAGGTGTTATTCATGTAATTAAATGTGAAACTGATAGTTATTTTTGTGGATTTAGAGCCATTGTCAGACACATGCGCAGAAGACAAAAGTCCGCCTTCCTCATCTTAAGACTCCATCTCATTATGCTTTCTTCCCTTCGGAAATCAGTTTAAAATTTGTCGTTAGGAGGGCACATCGTAGAGCAAAGGTAACTCCCATCGACTCCCCGTTGTTACCCGTCTTCCCTTAGGGGTGATAAATGCGAGCCTAAGGGTGGTGAAACTGGAACTCAACGATAAAACCAACAAATTATCGGCAACGTCCACCATGATTCCAAATGAAGAAGTAATTCCTCGATAACAACGCCTAGGGGAATCGTTGCTTTTTATTGTCTGCCCAGCACACGGATATGGTGCATTGATTTCTCCTTGGCATTTAACACCATGCAAACTTGTTTACGTATCGTTTACATACGACTAACGATTACGAAGAGAGTAGTCCGATATTAGAACTTCTCGAGGTGAACTACTCGAGCAACGTAGCTTTGGTAGGGGGCGGCGTGGCGTCGAGCTGGATTTTAGTATTTAATAAACAACGAAACTACGTGGCATTAAGTCTATGCATCGAAGAGCAGCAGCTAACGTTCGTCAGCAAACACAGTTTTGAGACGACAGCATCCTACATGCCTGTACCAGATATGTCATCACACATTGCAAGTGCTACTTCTTCTCTGTGTCGCACCACTCAGAATGTTTATTTATATTATGGTTATAATTATTTATAAATATTTAAAACATGCTGGAACCTAAATGGTACTGTACTCTAAAAGCCGTTCAATAAAATTTAATAAAAATAGTACATTTTAATATTGTAGCCTCTAGGGCAGAAAAGGCTAATGGTTATATTATCCTTACAGAGGCGCTGCTTTTCTTACGAGGGACATACATTTAAGACGACTGAGGCCGTGTTATAATTAGCACTTCTTGTTAACAAAATGGTCACGTGACCCATTTTGTATACAAAAGCTATTACGTGTTTTTATGATTTGTGTTCTGCGTTTTCTCAACAACGGCGCTGACAAATTACCAAATACAAATGACCGAATCGACGCCAAATCAGTTTTGCCAGTTTGAAACGTTTTATTACACATATAAGCGATATGATTGGAGTCAAGAAATATGTATTGTACACACAATAATTGTTTCACAAAGAAAGTTGCTGAAATATTCTTGAAATAATTATTTTTATTAAGACACGATTTTTTTAGGTGAAAATTTCACATCATATTTGTTTTTGTATTTTTTTTTTGTATATTGAATATTATAAACTTTCCTCTAACAATATTCGGGGAAATTACTGTTTATTTTACGACTTCGTAGAATAATAATTTTGGAATCATTATAAAACCAAAATAATAGTCTCATGGTATACTAGACAGTTATAATGTCATGATGTTCCAAGTAAACTGTATAAAATGATAAATACAAACTATGCAATCGAAACGCGAAATGAATTGGAACACAGACTGACATACTTGGCTTACAAAAGCTTAAAACCTCTAATTATAATACAGAACCTCATTGGCGTATGTCAAATTAGGAACCGAAGCATCCTTTATGCAAATAATATAAGAAATGTACAACTTTACGTTCAAGTAGTAGGATAAAGGGAGGTCTGGGCCAATGCCTTTTTAATGGGGGCTGTGTGACTGTGGCTGTGGCTGTGGTTGGCAATCTTCGGTACGACTCAGGGGGTGCTCGTACCTGTCGACTCTGGTTTTTTTTAATGTTATTTATTTAAAATTGAAATTAAACATTATGTGTTAAATTATGCGGTGCATAAAGTATTTTCCATTCCTGTATTTAATTCTTCAGTACATTCCTCAATTTATTTTACAGTTGGTAGAGTTTCCATCATTTCACTGAGGAGTACACTGGTAATTTATGCTTTCAGCATTTTCTACTAGAGTGCGCTGATAAGGTAAAACGATAACGTCACATCACTCGCTCGTGATTGGCTGTTGGTTACATGTCATCTCGGGCTCAGGCGGGCAGATTCGCGCATCGTCTCAGTTTCTCGTCAGATGACCTTCTTAGTGTTTAGTTCGTTTAGCTTGTTTTTTTTTTATGTTTGGCTCTTCCATTATATTTGGAGGGAATTATCGTGCTTGTAATTATATGTTTATTCCATATTCGATGGTGCATAAAACATAGATTTTAATTATCAGATATAATATTTCTGGTTTTATTTTTTATTTTGTCCTGCAGAGATTAGGATGAAATGCGCATTTAACGGTGTGCCTGCGACAGGCATCCAGACTTTGTCTTCGGCTATACAATTGCTGGCTNGCAGATTCGCGCATCGTCTCAGTTTCTCGTCAGATGACCTTCTTAGTGTTTAGTTCGTTTAGCTTGTTTTTTTTTTTATGTTTGGCTCTTCCATTATATTTGGAGGGAATTATCGTGCTCGTAATTATATGTTTATTCCATATTCGATGGTGCATAAAACATAGCTTTTAATTATCAGATATAATATTTCTGGTTTTATTTTTTATTTTGTCCTGCAGAGATCAGGATGAAATGCGCATTTAACGGTGTGCCTGCGACAGGCATCCAGACTTTGTCTTCGGCTATACAATTGCTGGCTCCAAATTAGCATCTCATGTTGTCGGTCAGCAATGCTATTCGCAGTAAACCTCCACAAAATCTTCTACTTCATCGGTGCCATTTACCGGACCATTAAATCGTTACCCATGTCACTTCCACAATAAAACTTTCTGGTTTACCCACGATGCTCATAGGGATGAGAAGTATGGCTGCCCAAAGAATGCATATCAGTAGTAGAGGTATGTTCAGTCTGGCACTAGCGTTGAGGACTCTGGCACTGTGCCGCCACCTGCCATTTTGTTTTTGTGTTTACCATCTGTCCCTGACTGTGGCATCTCGATTCTTGATAAGGCATTGTTCTAGAAAAGTTGTTGTTTTGTTCAAGTCACTGGTGACCTGTTAATCCGGATTACCTCGCGTGGTCGCATAATAGAGGAAGCAGTGCTGGGCGTTCCCAACTTCGGCCATCACCAGCAATCTGTCGAAATGGTCTGGCTTCTCTTCTTCCACCACACATATGGGCACAATCTTCTACTCGGCATTGAGTGAGTGAACATTGACTGAAACACCAGGGTTGTTCTTCTCGAAAATGTTTATTTGGCTCAGTGGTGTATGGATCTCTAGCTTCGAAAAATCAAGTTTTGTTTCCAATTCGTTATAGTGGTTATCGATGTAATACAGCTGATCGCCTTCCACATAATGTGCCAGAATAGCCCATTTAAGGCACATGTGGTCACTGTTGTTTTGTGGGTTAATCATGGCCTTAATGTTCTGGATCCCTGCAGGCAGCTCAATGTACAACGATATCCGAAGGGGGACCAGCTTGTTTATGTGTAGCTATATGTAATTAAATTTCGACAGCGTCCAGCCGTAACCACATTATTTGTACGTTTCTTCCTCTTAGCATATTTTTCCCATATAGCTTGTTCCAACCTTTTCAAGTTCATCAGTCTTATACACGGGTATATTTACATTCCTGAATGCTCTTTTGTCTGTACCTTCATCGAATGGAGCCGGTTTTGCATATCACACCCTAGCCACATATTAAATTTAATTGGACCTTGAGTTTGTAATTTTTTGGGGAGTTGGCAAACTATAATATTCTTCACGCAAGCCAAAAAATTACGAATATCTTTTGACAAATCATTATCGTGTTTAGCAATATGTATCCTGAGATTGCATTGAACAGCCATTTTAGTATCCACGAAACCATTGTCATTAACATTCCCGGATCTTGCGACGATTCTTGGGCATGGTGGTCGCTGGCACAATTGTGGATTATCATCTTCGACCATTCATTTTGTAGGAAGTACACTCGTGTGCTACAGCAAATGAGTCTGTCCGCTGTGAATTTTGACAGGCGAAGGTCCTACAGCTGTGCAGGTTTTCGCATATCTCTGCAAACTGTCGCATCTGGCAAATGACACTCCACAACCTGCCCACCTGTGTACTACTCGATCTGCATTATTCGCACAGCCATATTTTTCGTGGCTATGAGCATCGTGGTTGAACCATAAGTTTTTATTGCAGAAGCGACATGGGTAACGATTTAAAGGTCCCGTAGATAGCACTGGTATAGTTGAAGATTCTGTGGAGGGTACTGCGGATAGTATTGATGACGACAACATAAAATGCTAATCTGGAGTCAGCCGAAGACGAAGTTGGGATGCCTGTTGCAGGCACACCATTATATGTACGTTTCATATCGATCTTTACAGGACAAAATAAAAATCTGAATTAATAGATCTGATAATTGAAAGCTATAAGATTGTTGCACCTTGCAATATGGAATAAACACGCAATTACGAGCATTCTTGATAATTCCCCACAAAATTATTGTAAGTGCCGAACATAAAAAACTTAACTTAATGTTAAAAAGATCAGGAGAGATAAGACGATCTATACCCTTTTGTATCAGACGAAGGACTGAGACGATGCGCTAATCGGTCTGTTTTATACACCCCTGGGCCCGAGATGTCATGTGATCAACAGCCAACTACTAGCGAGCAATGTGATGTCATCATTTTTTCTTATCAGCACATTCTAAAAGAAAATGATAACACGAGTTACCAGCGCACGCACGCTTAAAACGAAATGATGGAAACTATAGCAACTGTACCATCAATTTAGGATTGAAATTAATGAATATACTGGAGAATTAAATGAGGCATGAAAAAATACTTTGTGCTCCACATCATTTAATACGTGATATTTATTTTGAATTTAAAGAATATAACTAATACAAAAATAAAAATATTTATATTTCGACTTAACCCATGCCTATAAAACCAATATGGGTACCATAAACAAACATATGCTTGAAGAATTAGTTAGCGTAACTGCCGAGTACCTTCGGGTATGTTCGGCAAGCCAGAGTCGATGGCTTCCGAGTACCCCCTGAGTCTATCTGAAGATTGCCGAGCTCGTCCGAGTCGAGCCGAAGACCGCCAGCCACAGCCACACAGCTCCCATATAAACTACATTGGCCCAGACTTACCTTTATCGTACCACTAATTCGTCTGCTCACTCTTACACCACAATTTACTAAAAATAGACATTCAACCAAATGTGTGTTAAAATCTCCATATATTAGTTTCACTAGCGAAAAAGAATGTCCTTATAAATTAAAAATAATATTTAACTCCATCTTCTATTTTTGTATATCTGTGTAACTGAGTACTAATTATAACCTTGCAGAATAAAGCTATGCTTTGGTCACTTTCATACACAAACTGATAAAATCTTCATGACTGATTTCAAACACTATTCGTGTGGCTCAACACTTTCTTATAGTTAACATACAAAGGCATTAAAATTAACTTAATCGGTGCCAGCACTGAATTTCATTATATATATTTAGTGAGAATCTTCACTATAATATTTTCTTATTAGGTACACACGGATTTACTAGGCTTATCGATTCTTATAAAATAAACATTACTTTCTCTTGTTACTGGCAAACTCTTAAGATATTAATGCAAATTGTCTTCCATGTAATTAAATAATTTTGCAATCATGAATCTTCACAAAATATGGCTAGTTGCCGCCTCTATTCTGTGCGTGTTTTGCTACGTNTAAATAATTTTGCAATCATGAATCTTCACAAAATATGGCTAGTTGCCGCCTCTATTCTGTGCGTGTTTTGCTACGTGCCAAGAATCTTGAAAAATTTTCCACTACCAGTGTAGATAAGAAAACAAGAAACTTTGACTTGGTGCTGTGTTTCGTTTGTTGCAGACAGAAAACCAAACTTTCACATAAGTATTACTTGCTGGACTCGGGGAGAACTTTCACTTTCCTTCGCCGAGCGTAGACACGGTGACTTGCTGTATACAAGCTAAGTGTCTTCCGCGCATATCAAATGGAGTGGCACGTGATATCTTTGCGTGAATTCCACGAGCGGAGGACTTCAGACTAGAAAGATCTATCCCCCGACCACTCCTCATATCTCTCTCTCTCTCTCTCTCTCTCTCTCTCTCTGTCTAACGGCCTTGCAGATATGCGTGAGGAATGACAGGTCGGAAAATTGCATTTTCCCCGACGTCCAAGACAGTTCCCTCCTTGTCCCTTCTTCGAGATTCACGATGAGGCACCCTACGCTGCCCACAAACTTCTATACTTGACCAAAGTAGACGTTTTCTATCGTCTTAAACGCTTCCAACAGAATCCGTTATTTTTCTATCCGCTCTNCTATACTTGACCAAAGTAGACGTTTTCTATCGTCTTAAACGCTTCCAACAGAATCCGTTATTTTTCTATCCGCTCTATCTTCCCCCCATTGTTGTAAGGACGGCTGGGTTTAAGGTAAAAAGGTAACTTTTTCCTCTGTGGAACAAAACTGTCGTTTTTATGTTTCCTCGCTAGCAGGAAATTCATATCGGGTCGGGCGTTCTTGCTTTACCTTGTCAACCGAGTGTTTTGCTACACCCTTCTCGCGCCAGCACTTTGCGTTCCGCGTCTTCCGTGGTTTCAACTTCAAAACACGGGAAATCACATTTATGCCAGTGGAGTCTGTGTTTTTAAGCATCAGGAAGAGCGCAATTCTGCCTTCTAAAAACTACTCGAGAATATAATTTTTTTTTTTTAACAAAGCTACTTGCAGTTGTTACAGTATCATCGGTACCCTCCGAGAACAAAAACATGTAACAAGAGCTTATTATACAGGACTGGAACGTAGTTAACTGGCAATTTTTTCCTTGTCTCATTTATATGATAAATATTTGAAAGAAATGCTCTTTATATTATTATTTATTTATCATCTCCGTAAGTTATAGTCAATAGAAAAATACAGGACATAAATCAATCTCCCTATTAGCAGCTGCTCGTTTTCCTAATCAAACTTTGAATCACTGGTTTGGATAACTGCCATTAGAGAAATGTAAATACAAATAATATTAATGTCATGAGGGGACAGTCGGTGTGATTTACTCATAATATATGACATGGAGAGTTCAAATCCGTTGTTAGATCTGTACAAACTACAAATCATCATGTTAGCATGTGTAACTTTCTTCGACTGCACGAGTTATACGGGGTAGGTTTCATTCCCACTTATCAGAAATTAAAGTGTAGTTACTATATTTTTCCGTTTCGAGTTATTAAGAAAATTGTAAACATACGATCATATTGTCCAGGTGAAAATGTTTGAGGTCTGCATTTGTCACTGTTCTATGTTCGGTTTTCTTTTCTGCGACTGTGGAAGTTGCGAAACCCGGAAGTTTACCGGAGGCAGGTCATTGACGTGTCTGTGGAGCCGACAATTCGCGGTGGGTAAATCGTACTTCCGCGAATCGTCCGGTTTCCGCCGGCGTGATGCAGCCCCGCCAATCGCAGAACGTGCTTGCTCGCAGTACTGGCCCAGGTTCGCGGGTCTGGCAAATCAGCAGTCGGCACCGTGGGGAGCGAGGGCAGGCATTGGTCGAGGTCGCGAAGAGAGCTTGACCGGACACACCAACCAGAGCGGTCACTTCCGGTGCTAGTGGGAAGATTGAAAAAGGTCTTANCTATACTTGACCAAAGTAGACGTTTTCTATCGTCTTAAACGCTTCCAACAGAATCCGTTATTTTTCTATCCGCTCTCTCTTCCCCCCGTTGTTGTAAGGACGGCTGGGTTAAAGGTAAAAAGGTAAATTTTTCCTCTGTGGAACAAAACTGTCGTTTTTATGTTTCCTCGCTAGCAGGAAATTCATATCGGGTCGGGCGTTCTTGCTTTACCTTGTCAACCGAGTGTTTTGCTACACCCTTCTCGCGCTAGCACTTTGCGTTCCGCGTCTTCCGTGGTTTCAGCTTCAAAACACGGGAAATCACATTTATGCCAGCGAAGTCTGTGTTTTTAAGCATCAGGAAGTGCGCAATTCTGCCTTCTAAAAACTACTCGAGAATATATATATATATATATATATATTTTTTTAACAAAGCTACTTGCAGTTGTTACAGTAACATCGGTACCCTCCGAGAACAAACACATGTAACAAGAGCTTATTATACAGGACTGGAACGTAGTTAACTGGCAATTTTTTCCTCGTATCATTTATATGATAAAGATTTGAAAGAAATGCTCTTTATAATCTTATTTATTTATCATCTCCGTAAGTTACAGTCAATAGGAAAATGCCGGACATCAATCAATCTCCCTGTTAGCAGCTGCTCATTTTCCTAATCTAACTTTGAATCACTGGTTTGGACAACTGCCTTTAGAGAAATGTAAATACAAATAATATTAATGTCATGACGGGACAGTCGGTGTGATTTACTCATAATCTATGACATAGAGAGTTCAAATCCGTTGTTAGATCTGTACAAACTACTGATCATCATGTTAGTACGTGGAAGTTTCTTCGACTGCACGGGTTTTAAGGGGTAGGTTTCATTTCCACTTATCAGAAATTAAAGTGTAGTTACTATATTTTTCCGTTTCGAGTTAAGAAGAAAATTGTAAACATACGATTGTATGGTCAAGATAAAAATGTTTGAGATCTGCATTTGTCACTGNTAAACATACGATTGTATGGTCAAGATAAAAATGTTTGAGATCTGCATTTGTCACTGTTCTATGTTCGGTTTTCCTTTTCTGCGACTGTGGAAGTAGCGAAACCCGGGAAGTTTACCGGAGGCAGGGAGGGCATTGACGCGTCTGTGGAGACGACAATTCGCGGGGTGGGCAAATCGTTCTTCCGCGAATCGTGCGGTTTCCGCCGGCGCGATGCAGCCCCGCCTATTGCAGAACGTGCGTGCTCGGAGTACTGCCCAGGTTCGCGGGTCTGGCAAATCAGCAGCCTGCGCCGTGGGGAGCGAGGGCAGGCATTGGTCGAGGTCGCGAAGAGTGCTTGATCGGACACACCAACCAGAGCGGTCACATCCAGATGATAGCGGGAAGATTAAAAGAGGTCTTAAGCCTAGGCGGGCTTCGGCCTGGATAGTGAATGACGGGTCTGATTCGTGCGCCGCGGAAATAAGTGGAAGTCGGTGCGGGTGCTAGGAATAGGCAGGATCATAGTGAAGTGAATGGCGAGATGTGTGGTCGGTCCAACGATTAGTGGTGTTGCCACTGATGGTGGCAGAGAGGGGAGGGGGCGAGGTCAGCGAGGTATGACTAAACAGTAAAGTAGTAACTGGTTAAGTTAAGTTCATTGTAGAACCCCTTGAAGTAGACGACCAGCAATTTATATATATTGCATTCTTTATTCTACACGTGCTGCACTGGCAATGGCACTACGGGTTAGCGATACTCATTGTGATATTATGATTTGATTGGCGCCCATCTGTTTTAATTAGTGTTATGCGCAGCAAGTTAATAATTATTGGTGCGCTACAATCTGATCTTTAATTACGTAAGAAATTAAGCAAATATACTGTTAAAAGCCTTCAGACAGACGGGATTTTCTAGTTTTCTTTCCACTTCATAATTTGGCATGATTGATTAAAATTTTATATATAGCAGCAAGTGCACTGTGACTTGAATTTCTACATTTCTAATGCGTATATTCTTGGTCCCACAGTTATTCATGAGAACTGTAGACTTCAGACAACTTGAATTTTCTTCAGACCACAACACACTACACTATATACCAAAAAGAGAGACAACAAAAAAAAAATCTTCATAAACGTTATAGGCTGGTGCACATTGGCATTAATTAGGCAACACTGCTACTGCGTAGAGATTGGACTAACTTATATTTAATAGTCACAGTTATAAATGTGAACGCTGTTGTTCAGCATCTGCGAGTTTTAACAGTGATAGAATCACTGTCAAAAGAGTCCATACCAAAAGCCGCTTTAATATATCGGGGAAGCCAATACAATTATTAATATATTCAAGTAGTAGGGTTATGTTCCTTCTGGCGCAGGATTCATGAATAGAAAGTACAAGCCGCCAGACACCTTGGTTGTCGAGGCGGTCTGGGACGGCCATGTTGTGATGTCACCCGACCACCATCTTGGATCTTTGTGACCTTGACCTTGATGCATGATCTTGACTTAAACCCTAACCTTGAACCCAATTTTTTTTAGAAAATCACAATAAATCTAAAAATCGAGGCACGTTAAATGTTACCCTCACACTCACCCCACAACTCCTCGCCTCTACACCTCTGCAACCAACACAATCATAAAAATTCGAGAAAATCGCAACAATAAAAAAAAATCTAAAAAATCGAGTTACATATCATGTTACCCTTACAGCCATCCCACAAACGTCACATCACCTCTCCCCCCTTACCAATCATAAAAATCGGAAAAAATCGCAAAATTTCTAAAATAATTCTAAAAAATCGAGGAATATACAACATTAACCATACATTATTCCCACAAAACTCATCTCACCCTATCCCCTGACCAATCACATAAAAATCGTAAAAATCGCAAAATCGAAAAATTTATAGTAATCGAATTACACATAATGTTAACCGCACACTCATCCCCTCCACCGTCGCCCCCACACAACCTTAAAAAGTCGAAATAAATCACAGAACATTCTTAAAAATCGGGTAGCATATAACATTATACCCTAGTCACTTGCCCCCACCCCCCTCCTACATCACCTAGTTGCACCACGCTCCACAAAAATTAGTATGTATTTGACCTTATCTAATCAAAATATCCTTTCACCTATGTTAATTAATTATATCTACCCATTGACAACTAAATTACGACGTTAACATGTATTTGTCCAGTAGTGGACACTATATAAATAGTTTGCTAGTTATTTATTTTTTANGAATATAATTTTTTTTTTTTAACAAAGCTACTTGCAGTTGTTACAGTATCATCGGTACCCTCCGAGAACAAAAACATGTAACAAGAGCTTATTATACAGGACTGGAACGTAGTTAACTGGCAATTTTTTCCTTGTCTCATTTATATGATAAATATTTGAAAGAAATGCTCTTTATATTATTATTTATTTATCATCTCCGTAAGTTATAGTCAATAGAAAAATACAGGACATAAATCAATCTCCCTATTAGCAGCTGCTCGTTTTCCTAATCAAACTTTGAATCACTGGTTTGGATAACTGCCATTAGAGAAATGTAAATACAAATAATATTAATGTCATGAGGGGACAGTCGGTGTGATTTACTCATAATATATGACATGGAGAGTTCAAATCCGTTGTTAGATCTGTACAAACTACAAATCATCATGTTAGCATGTGTAACTTTCTTCGACTGCACGAGTTATACGGGGTAGGTTTCATTCCCACTTATCAGAAATTAAAGTGTAGTTACTATATTTTTCCGTTTCGAGTTATTAAGAAAATTGTAAACATACGATCATATTGTCCAGGTGAAAATGTTTGAGGTCTGCATTTGTCACTGTTCTATGTTCGGTTTTCTTTTCTGCGACTGTGGAAGTTGCGAAACCCGGAAGTTTACCGGAGGCAGGTCATTGACGTGTCTGTGGAGCCGACAATTCGCGGTGGGTAAATCGTACTTCCGCGAATCGTCCGGTTTCCGCCGGCGTGATGCAGCCCCGCCAATCGCAGAACGTGCTTGCTCGCAGTACTGGCCCAGGTTCGCGGGTCTGGCAAATCAGCAGTCGGCACCGTGGGGAGCGAGGGCAGGCATTGGTCGAGGTCGCGAAGAGAGCTTGACCGGACACACCAACCAGAGCGGTCACTTCCGGTGCTAGTGGGAAGATTGAAAAAGGTCTTAAGCCTACGCGGGCTTCGACCTGGATTGCGAATTACGGGGTCTGATTCTTGCGCCGCGGAAATAAGTGGAAGTCGGTGCGGACGCTAGGAAATGGCGGGATCATAGTAAAGTGAATGGTGAGATGTGTGGTCGGTCCAACGATTAGTGGTGTTGCCACTGATGGCGGCCGACAAAGGGGGAGGGGGCGAGGTCAGCGAGGGATGACTAAACAGTAAAGTAGTAACTGGTTAAGTTAAGTTTATTGTAGAATCCCTTGAAGTAGACGACCAGCACTTTATATATATGTTGTATTCTTTATTCTACACATGCTGCACTGGCAATGGCACTACGGGTTAGCGATACTCTTTGTGATATTATGATTTGATTGGCGCCCATCTGTTTTAATTAATGTTTTGCGCAGCAAGTTAATAATTATTGGTGCGCTACAATCTGATCTTTAATAACGTAAGAAATTAAGCAAATATAGTGTTAAAAGCCTTCAGACAGACGGGATTATCTAGTTTTCATTCCACTTCATAATTTGGCATGTTTAATTAACATTTTGTATATAGCAGCAAGTGCACTGTCATTTGCATTATTACATTTCTAATGCGTATATTCTTGGTCCCACAGTTATTCATGAGAACTGTAGGGTTCAGACAACTTGAATTTTCTTCAGACCACAACACACTAAACTCCATACCAAAAAGAGAGACAACAAAAAAAAAAATATCATACACGTTATAGCCTGGTGCACATTGGCATTAATTAGGCAACACTGCTACTGCGTAGAGATTGGACTAACTTATATTTAATAGTCACAGTTATAAATGTGAACGCTGTTGTTCAGCATCTGCGAGTTTTAACAGTGATAGAATCACTATCAAAAGAGTGCATACCAAAAGCTGCCTTAATATATCGGGGGAGCCAATGAAATTATCTATATATTCAAGTAGTAGTAGGGTTATGTTCCTTCTGGCGCAGGATTCATGAATAGAAAGTACAAGCCGCCAGACACCTTGGTTGTCGAGGCGGTCTGGGACGGCCATGTTGTGATGTCACCCGACCACCATCTTGGATCTTTGTGACCTTGACCTTGATGCATGATCTTGACTTAAACCCTAACCTTGAACCCAATTTTTTTTAGAAAATCACAATAAATCTAAAAATCGAGGCACGTTAAATGTTACCCTCACACTCACCTCACCCCACAACTCCTCGCCTCTACACCTCTGCACCCAACACAATCATAAAAATTCGAGAAAATCGCAACAATAAAAAAATTTAAAAAATCGAGGTAACATATCATGTTACCCTTACAGCCATCCCACAAACCTCACATCACCTCTCCCCCCTTACCAATCATAAAAATCGGGAAAAATCGCAAAATTTCTAAAATAATTCTAAAAAATCGAGGAATATACAACATTCACCATACATTATTCCCACAAAACTCATCTCAACCTATCCCCTGACCAATCACTTAAAAATCGTAAAAATCCTAAAATCGAAAAATTTCTAGTAATAATCGAATTACACATAATGTTAACCGCACACTCATCCCCTCCACCGTCGCCCCCACACAACCTTAAAAAGTCTAAATAAATCACACAACATTCTTAAAAATCGGGTAGCATATAACATTATACCCTAGTCACTTGCCCCCGCCCCCCTCCTACAACACCTCGTTGCACCACGCTCCACAAAAATTAGTATGTATTTGACCTTATCTAATCAAAATATCCTTTCACCTATGTTAATTAATTATATCTACCCATTGACAACTAAATTACGACGTTAACATGTATTTGTCCAGTAGTGGACACTATATAAATAGTTTGCTAGTTATTTATTTTTTACTAGCAAACCCGGCGAACTCCGTTTCGCCACCAGATGGCTTCGTTTTATGCAACATTTTGTTTGGTGATTAAAACATGAAGAAACATTTNATTATGTACCATCAGAGAGCTCCCATGTCGTCCATTTCCAAGCTTTTTTTGGCGACTCCTAATATAAAGTATTTACTATTTTACTAACAATATTTTAAATTTTAAGGTTAATCTTTTGAAAAAAACAAATAAAAGAAAACAATTATTTAAAACATTTTAATTTAATTACATAAGGAAACACATATACACATTGAATAAAAGTCTTTATATACATCGTCCTCTTCCATGGTGAGTTCGTCTCTCGATGTCCGCTACAGCGAGCCAGGAATTAAAGCGGGCAGGGAAACCCCACCACTTGACGTACACCCTTCTGTTACGTCGATTAAGTAACTTATCTACCAAGTACACGTCTGGAAACTTCGTAGACTGGGTCTCCTCAGCGTATAAACCGCCACGGATGGGTACATTGTTCAGATCTCCAAGATAGTAGGTCCTCGGAACAAACTTGCGTATACGTCACACACTAAACAGTTCGGGGCTCCAATTCGCTGTGAAACCATTCTCGAAGATGCCTTTCTGTTTGGAGATGCGCGCCAGGTCGCCGATTTTGGCTTTAGGCCTGCATGTGTCCTTCCCCTTCGGAACAGCATACGCGATCCGAAACCAGGGAGTCGTCCTTGACATCTTCGGTCTTCATGCGAGTGATAGAATGAATGGCACAATAATACTCGTGGACGAGTTCGTCAGTAGCTCAAGTCACTTGTACTGACATTCGCCACGAAATTCTTCCACGTCTTGGCCTTCAGTCTCAGTCTCTACTCTTCCTATGGTCCCAATTTGCACTTCCGGGTCTCTGCTCCATCGCCCTTCGTTCCGATAGTTACATACACTCGGCGCTAATAGACATTCATAGACTGTAGGAAAATAGGCACGCATTGGCTTACATAGCCGAGATGGCCTAGCCCAGATGATTCTCCGCACGTCGAGTCGCGCCGAGCGAGGTAGGTGACGACCAGAAAATTCACGCAGTGACCCCCAGCTTAATTTATTCTTCCAGAGACGAGAGTGGGGTCACTCCCGTTAGCGTTACCGCAGCTGGTGGGGTGGCTGGGCTCACCCCTCTTCCAGGTACCGGTGACGTCATCAAGGGATGGGGAAAACTACACTCGGCACATTCGAGAGGAGGGGAAAAGCACGGGTGTAAAGCAGCCTCACGTAAAAATATGTTTTTTTTTACCTCTGAAGTTGTTTTACTTTTACATGCGTCAATAAAATATCAAGTTATAAAAGTATGCAATTGTCGGATATAAGATAGAAAATTCCTGTTTCCATATCCGCCTTTAAGTGAAGGGACACATTATATGAATACGGCAGACTAAAGGTACTGTAAATAGAACTAGTTACATAATTTTCTTTTGTTTTAATTTTCCAAATTTTAAATCGGATAATAAAGACTTCGAAGAACTTTTTTNAGCGGATAATAAAGACTTCGAAGAACTTTTTTTTTCTTGGGTAGTACTCAAATGCGCATGTAGTTACATGCAAAAGTCGTAAGTTTAATATGTCTAGGTCACACAGGAAGAGAGAGTCTCAAATACGAAAAAAACCAATCATGAAGAAACAATCTTAAAATTGTCTGACTAGTTTAAACATGCTTACTAACGTTGCTAATTGAAACATGTAACAGAATACAGCAATTATTAAAAAATGTAGAC
>NQII01007752.1:46429-84336 GCA_002778355.1 Clitarchus hookeri | reverse complement strand
GTTTAAGTATTAGTAATGTTTTTCGGTTAAATATGCACGCAAACCCTTCAGTTTCCAACAAGCTGGTATAACCCCACTTCATGACTTTCGTGGTTTTCTGTTTTCAAACTTCTGATAACCTTGTGGATTATCCTAGATGGCAGGTGTTTACAACTCTACCAATATTAGCGATACCGGAACGTGTGTTAGCAATGCATGACATTTCATTTTCAATATTCCACAAATGCCGCCTAACACGTCGATTTCAATATGGTCGCATAGTTTAGAAACAATTCTTGAAGACAACTCGTTGGATGGGAAGCGGACGGTCACTTGAAACACCAATCACGCACAAAGACACCATACGCATAATATCACAGCTACATCGGAACATAATTTGGTGAAGGATCAACATTCTCTCGGAGAGAGTTTGTTGACACAAAGTGCTTGAGCAGTGCGTGTGCGTTCTGCTTACTGCCCAACTCAAGAGAACGGCTGTCCATTCAAACTTCGTATACCACATCAGAACTTAAACGAGATTGCGTTACACTGATCGGAAGCGGGTAATAAGGACAACTATTTCATTACCTGAAAATTTTTATGGCCGGAAACATTTCGTATTAAGACATTTCCCAAAGGTACTTCGAAGAGACAAAGTTGTTCATCAATGGCTATTACCATGTGTCGCTACTGCGATATCCTGTACAGCGCCATAGGACTTGTTCGAAGCGGTGGCCAGTTATTTTCTTAACTAACACTAACCCCTAAAACATTACCCTGAGTATACTCGTTTATTTATGACATGTTGGGAAAGGTAATATCTTGATCGTTGCTGTGCGCGGTCGTAAACCAAAATCAGTGCGGGCATAACTTTCCTGGTGGTAATATATTATTGGTTGCTTCTGAAAAGCTTGAAACTTTCTAAATGGCTGCGGCTTTTGCGGAAGGACTAAAGTAACTCCCCCCCCNAAACACCACGCTTTCATAGCTTCCATGTGTGAACAAATACCTGTAAGACAGAAAATTCCTCTTTTTGCAACAGTTGAGATGAAAAATTAATGTGTACGTTAAGGGGTGAGACTGACGACCTGTCGAACTGTTACGAAAATCAAGAAAATTCCTGGTCAGCGCAGCTACTGCGACTACTTTTTTAAGCTCATCTTACGACTCTGGAGTTTCGTAAACTATGCTTTTCGTGTAACCCCACAGGAAACAGTCCAGCGGACTCTACCGCTCACACGAAGTATTTCCGGCTATAGGCGTAACAAATATCATTCTGGGCCATACAACCCGCTTCAGATTTACGTCGCATTCTTCATTTACAAATTGTACACACGCACGAGAGAGAAACCAAACTACTGGCTTTCAGCTTGGTTCTCTGAGCTTTCGTCATTGAACAGCGTTGTTGCAGTTTTGAGAGCTCTGCGAAATTAATAGTGGATACTTCTATTTGTATAGCATTTTATTTTACTACTTTCAATTAGATCACCTCAGCATTATCAATTGCCATATAACAAAAACTAACTCGCATTCACATTAAAACAAAATGTAATAGGCAGATCGTATTTACGTAATTTTAACTGCGCCATATTACGTGTTTTTTTCTATTACCTACAGCGATTATCAAAACTACGTACATGTGAGCACGAACTTATAAAAAAAATGTGCCTAGCCGGTCGTCTCTTTTCACGATTACTAAAAGGCTACACCAAAAATTTCGAAACAGTTAAAAATTAAATAGTCACTTTAAAATCATATAACGACAACAACGTCAGCATAAATATTTAACCATTTAAGCAATGGGCTCTATTTCTCTACGAGTTGACGGGCCCAATAAACAAAAGATAGGCCTTATCTACCGTCAACCTGCAAGACGAGCCAGTGTGTGCAAATGTTTACCCTTCGCACTTCTCTACCGCAGTTTGTGCTGTTTCCGCTGCCTAGAGTGCCGCAANACCCTCCCACGGCGAGTGGCGCCACAAAGAAGTCGAACAGAATCCAGGAGACGCATTGCAGCCTGCCCGCATACGAATACGCACACAAACAGAACAAACTAACCTGAGTAGCGTCTTTGCGAAGTTCAGCTCACCTGTAACAAAAGGAAAAAAAAAACCACTATTAATAATAACGTTCTGTGTGACAGACAACAGCACACAAATGTCTAACGCCGGTTCACAGTTAATTAAACACTTTTACATCAAATGTTGACAAACAGGCCTCCCGGAATTACATAACGGTCACACTATCGTGTTAAAGTTGGCAGTGGTATATGGTAGTTTTTTGTCAAAGTCGTATCATAACTATAATGTTAAAATTTTTCGGAAAATAAAATAATTTCTATGTGTTTATGTTTATTAACATACGAGTAAGGATTGGCACATGAGTAGCAATTTTATATTCTTAATGATTTTAACAGTTTCATTGGATCAACGTATACACACTATTCATCAAGTCCGTAACAATATTATTGTTGCGTGGGGAGGAAGGAAACTAACTGGGCAGGAAAATAAAAGGTATTACGGGTTTCCAAAAGAGTTAATTAACTGTGAACAACATGTAACTGATCTCATAACGATACGTTGGGAACTAGGTTAACGTACAAATATCTACAAACCAAAACGTATGAACAAAACAAGAAACAAAACTATAACCACACTAGAAAAACGCACAAATTGAAACTTAACGCGCACAAACAAATATTTGGTCATTTAAAGTATTTATAACATTTTTTTATTTATAGTAGCAAACTTAATGTCAACTTGACAACTCTCTCTCCAAAGAAATGGACGTACACTGGAAGGTTTAGAAAAATAATTAAACAAACAAAGAAACATTAAACGTAAAAATTATTTTGTTACAAAGCAAGCAGAGCATTTACACGTAAATAAAAATGTCATTCTTTTTGCCAAAAACTTTGTCACTATATTTTATCGAATACTCAAAAATCTAATAAACTGATTTCAATAAGTGTAATTATTTTACTTAATCTTCAGTTGATGAGCTGCTATCTATAGGCGAATCAGTAGTATGTACCGAGGTTTCACTGCCAGGCCAGTGAATTCACTAGGCATCAGTAAAAAAAATCACTGTCTAATCAGTGAATAGCAGTAACTAAAATTATCTGCGGAATTTTACTGATTTAAAGTGCAGCCGTTTCAATAGAGCTGCAGTCAGCTTTGCTGCTTTGAAGCAATTCTAGCTGTTTCAATTTGAGAGTGCAAGGTTATATAAACTGCAAACAAACCATTCTATTTAACTATGCAGTAGGCCGGAGCCAAGAAACTGCGTTCACAAGGCGGAGGAAGCCGAGCTCTTCACGAGCAAGGGAATGCAAGCGTACGAGCTGTTCCCACCGAAGGCAGGATCACCACGAGGTTACGGCGCTGGACGTAAATGGAGCCGGCTAGTCAACTCGGCAGCAGTGCCGGCTTCGCGCTGCGGTGATCCGGGCTCCATTCCCGACACATCCCACAATCCAGACTTTCACCATGTGTGGGAAACGTATCGGAAGATGCTGATAGACGGCGGGGTTTGTCGGGGCTGCCCCCCGCTTCTCCGCAAGTGCGTTCCCTCACCGATCTAAGTTCTCGTTTCAGGCCACACTTCAGGCACCAACATCATCTGCGGATCCCACTTCAGAAGCCTGTCTAATAGGTCTTAGTACCAAAGAGTACAGTCGTTACATGACATTTACTAATTTTTGTTGATCCAGCTTCTACGTGTGTTCAGGAAACAAGACTAGCGTTGTTTTTTTTTTTTTTTAAAGCCTGCATTAAGAGTTTAAAGAGCGAATGAAGTGAAACAAAATATAGCTGACAAAGTGCTGGAACGGAAACTGAGGAAGAAAATGGGGAACAAACGGAAGATATCCACACACCACTTTTATTCTACACCATCCATGCGTAGAGCCACTTGTTTTTTGCGAAAAGATTTGTGCGAAGACAGTGTGTTACATGAGTTGAGCCAATAATAATTCAGTTTCTCCATAACTGACCGTCCGTGAGTGATATGCAGACAAATACTCCAATTACGAAATTGGATACGAGCTTAAGTACTTTGGAGTACAACTAGTCTTGAAATCCTTTCGCGAAAAATAGGTGCGCATACGGAGCAAAAAACAATCTGCCTAATTCTTCTGGCAAAAATCCAGTATACGTGTAAAATCACTCCAAATGACGAATAACAGACAACAACTTGTCACAAACACGCCTGCTCAAGACTGCAATTTCGCCACTGCATCATTTCGTGGGTTCCACGTTCAAGGTTATTCTGAATCAATTCAGATACGCCCGAGGAAAACATTAACGAGCAGTCCGACCTGCTAAAAGTGCATCGATTACTACAAACACCAGCGCACTGCTTTGATGTCAATACGACCTTCAAATAAACAGTTTGCTTAAATAAATATAATAAATGAAAAAACTCAGCGGTTTTCTTGTTAAACTCGTATTTCAAGATTAGATTTTATTATGTGTAAACAAAAACCAATACAACTGTACGAGTAACTGCACCTCGTCGGTCAATTTTACGTCTTGATATTTAAAAACATTGTCTATTAAAGACAGCATTTGCATTTTTATGGAACTGTCGAGCGAACGTTTTAAAATAGTGCAGCGTTAAGGAAACCAATACAGCGTAAATTACTGATTGTAAGTAAAAAACTATCCTAACGGTTACCGAGATAGTAACGTGCAATAAGTTGTTTTGTGGTCGGATAGCGGCAGGCATTAGAACTTGCCGACTCCTGTGGTACTGGGGGAATCGTGCAGTGGTCTAAAAGGTGGTGAAACATTCGACACTTTGAAAGTGCATCTGACCATTTTGATACTTTATTGCTAGAGACGCGTTATATATTTTTTATATATATACATATACACACACAAACTGACTGATAGGTCACCTAATGAATCAAGGAATATGCATTCGGCATTTTCAGAAAACCAATGCAAGATGTAAAACACCTCCACTGCATTACTACTCCGGNCACTGCATTACTCCTCCGTTAGTAGGCCCGTAACTGTCGGAAGCGCTCTTTTTTGTTTTCTTTTATCCTTATTCTTCCTTACATATTGAGCCTTATTTAATGTTACAAGGATAAATCGGTAACTGCTAGGAATAAACACCAATAAACCCCATATTCTTATCAAAAAGTTAGCTCATGATCATTAATCAATACTATTACCTGCCACAATATAGTAACTTCCTTCTGAATCATCATGCATGTAAAATATCATTAACCGTGCGATATAGTTCCGGATGTGAAAAGACCATACTTTACCGAAGGAAGAAACCAAGGATACGTGCACAAAAACCATGCCTAAAAAAAGATTTCTGTACTCAAAACCATTAAGGACACCACGAACAAACTGGTCAATCAGAAAAGCAAGAACACCCTTAAAAAAAGAAAGTACTTGTTGAATTTGAAGCGGCGAATGAATCTTTACAAAAGTCGAAATCACCCAGATAGCTTCGGGTTTGATTTTCGGAATCGAAAAGTAAAACGATATTTCATCTGGTGTTGCGAACGCACAGGTTCCTAGTTTCTTTACCCAACAACACCGCCCTAATTAACAAAGGCAGTTAACAAAGGCGCTAAATGTAAGACTGCCAACTATTGAGTGGACCTTCAACCGATCGTGATGTGGGAAAAGCGTGCTCGACGCGAAAGGTGGCTGGCAGGCAGGCACACCTGTGCAGGCGAGGTGCCGCCTTATTAATACACGCCAAACTTGACCCGGCAGCGTCGAGGGGCTCGCGCCTTCGTATTCCGGCCACGTCCCGGAGACCGTCAAGTCGTGCTGGGCCCTGGCATCTGCCCCTCCGGCCCGCTGCGGACTCTCCCAGGGCGATCCATCATCTCGCCAACAAGAATGGCCGCGGTCGAACCGCGCCGCGCGATGACAGGCCGCTGACGACTCACTCATGCGCGGACCTCCCAGCCTTGCACGGTACTTCGCATGCCGAGGTCATCGGCAATTGTTGTCGGTGCCCCAGGAGGGCAGGTTGCCCGCAATCGAAGTGAGGCTGTGTGACATCACACCTGAAGGTGGCGTTCCTCGAAAAAACACACGATTCTTCGAAGTAACAACAGTAAAAAAAGTGTCGGTCCAGTTCCTTTAAATGAAGAATTTATTACATTATTAGTATGTATAACCTCAGGCTTTTTTATACTTTATTTTCCTTATTTATTCTGTGTACTGAACTGTAAATTCGATTTGACTGTATTCTTGCTTGTAATTAAGATTATAATAAATCAAAATTGTATACTTATTGTTACAACTGCGGACATGGCCAGGTTCTTAAAAAAAAGGCCGGAAACTTAATTAAAAAGAGTAACTAAAATTTAAGTTACTAATTTATTTATGACAATACGATATATATATTGTGAAATACATAGTCACATGTGTGTGTGTCTATAGATATATATATATATATATATATATATATATATATATTTATACACACATATACATACACACACACACGGCTGTCTTTCACAATGTGTGCAGTCAATTCATTTTATTGCATTTCATAGTAAACTATTACTAATTATCTTATAACAATAACCAGATACTGACAAAAAATGTGCATTCCATTACTCTACATCAGAGAACAACATTTGACTCAGTGTTCCGTGAAGTTTTCTCCGTCGCCTAGGTGGAACTCTAAACACCGTAGCACTCCCCGCAGTCGCTTCCGGCACACATGTCACTGTACCTGCGCTGGAAATAACCACCGCAGTTCGGCTAATGACCGCGAACACTCGCCAGATACTGAAGTTCACTACACACTCGAAAAACTCTCGTCGGCGGGGCCAAGGGCTATGTTTATACCTGTCTTAATCCTTTCTAGATTTTCCAGAATCATGCAGGCCCAGAGAAAACCTGATTCAGCATCGAGACGTTTCTCAATAGAGAAGCCAATCTCCGACCTACTTGAATGTGTTAGTCACCGCCAGGTGTGAGCCATCAGTCAAGCACGTTCGCCCGCCCCCCTCCACCCAACGTCATCCCATGCAGAACTTGTCTTCGTGCAGTCGCACGCTTGACTCGAACTACTTTTGAAAGTCCCGCGTATTTTCAATTACAGTCGCTTCCTGGTTGACCGACCACTCTTGGAGGCCTTGGTTGTTTTCTTATTTCTGCTTTACCGTGAATATCAGTATACCTTATATTTAGTGTATGGCCACTGGGAGAGGGAGGAGTTGAGTTGAGAGATTTGGGCGGCTGTTAACGAGGTCTTGAGAGCCGGTGAGGTAAAATGAGATGAGTGTGGAGCAGCGCCGAAATGGAAGGGCGGGATGGGGAGGGGATGGCAGATCCCCGAGAAAACCAGCACGATTACCACACGCGAAAATCCGGGAGCGACCCCGCAGGGAATAGAACCCGGTTCGCCTAGGTGGGAGGCGAGTTGTCTAACACCTACAACACCGCGACACCTTGGGAGGAGGTGATGCAAGTAGTGTTCGGTCGGCGTCGCGAGAGGAAATGACGCCAGCTGGCAGCAATGTGTGCGCGACGCACACACAACACGGAACACGTCAAACACTGATAAACCCTGGAGGACGCCGCCCCTTGAACTGGCAAACTTGTCGAGAGGCGCCCGCACGACAACGCCCTTCGCGAATGAACTCTACGGCGAGTATCCCGCGGCTGCGACCTTCCCGGAGGTTGGTACAACTGCAGTCGCGGCGGAAACACTGCCGCCTTATCTTCCTTCGCCTCTGGGAACTGCGCGACAACAACGATTTTCAGAAAATTGTACAACCTTGACAAGCACGGATATCCGGCCCGCGTGGCAGGCGAATCTTCCACGATAAGAGCAAAGGACGTGTGACAGAGGATGCAAAAAAAAAAATTATCCCGAAGAAAATGGGTTGCCCCGGAAAAGAAAAGGATAAATAATATTTTAATCTTGGTGACAAATTTTCTAGAGATGCTTGATATTGTCCAACACATAATTACAAAATATTTTCCTCCCGATTTTGCACATTCGCCACTTTAAAAACTCTAAACGAAGCTTCATTTTTTAAAGGATCTGAGGTGAATAGTCTATTCGCGGTTTCTTCACACTTTTTGAATCAAACCTTTGAAAAATCACCCTATGTAAGACGTGTTTAGTTATTTCCTAAATACGCCATGTATCACACCCGTTTTATAACTCTGTTTACATAAAACTCCGTATTTTTCGTTTATTTAAAGTTTTACCTATATTTTATTTATAAATTATAATACTTCATTCGTAATAAATATGAGTAAAAACGGTGAGAAAAACACATGTGTTGGTAGCACCTGTTAAGGAATAGTTCTCATACAAAATACTATTACAACTGAGTGCGCAAGAATTCGGAGCGATGTCCTTTGGTGGAGTTTTGTAGACTTAGTTAAGCTTTGTTTGCACGAGGCGTAGGAATATCCTGGAAGTATAACTTTATCAGGGCTTCAGAAAAGTGAGAAGTAACCATGGATGGATTATAGATATTTCACAGCATTACAAATAGTTTAGTTATGTGCACGCGTTCTGTGTGCTGTTTTATGTTACACGATTACGCATAGAAATTGCAATAGGACTTTTCCCACAATAATGGGTTCTAAACTACTTGATTACATTATGGGAGATGAATTCCGATTCATTCCCTGCATTTACCTCCAGCAAACACCTGTTCGGTATTATTACCAAGTGAAAGTAACTATTGCCGATAATCTGCGACTACTCCTATTATAACAAATGTCGACATTTTTGAACGTCTTGTTGAAAAACTATGTCAACACCTTGCTTCCAAGGTAAATTAATATAAAATTCAAATACCCGTCATTTATACTAACGTGAAAATTCATTACGGATGAGAAGCGTAGTTATTTAATATGCACCAATGAAATTAGCTAGGGATACATATCAAAAAGATGGTCAGCAGGTTAATGAAATAGTTTGCGCATCAGCCTTACAAAATTCTACAATTAAAAAGAATATCACCATATAGACAACAGGTGTAAGTTAAATAATTGTTGGCAACAGGATATTGGTATCTTGTATTATCCACATTGCTGAGAGTATGCCTAATAGGCGTAGCTGATTTTTTTACATGAATCTTAGAAATTATCAGTGTCATCTGAAGAACATATGATAAAGAGTCATCAAGCATATATAAATAATAGTTTGTACATGGTTCGTAAAGATAAGCAATGAACAAAAATACGTAATTAAACATGACTTTCAAAATTGATCAATTCACTGTAAATCAATTACATTCCTTGAATGGACTTATGAAGCAGGAATGTAACATATATATATATATATAGCCAATTCACGATTACTTCCAACTTTTCTGCACCCCAGCTAAAGTTCTACTTCTATAATATTCCTCCGCCGCATAGTATGTGTTTATCATGAGTATAGTCGAGTCATGATAACTTCAAACTTTCCTAAAGTTCTCCTTAAGTTTGACTTTCAGGCTACTCCTCCACCTCTTGTCTGGAAAATTACACCAAAAAGACAACGCACATTCGTGCGCGCTTAGTGTAAAACAATTTTGCATAAGAACTATTTCTTACTAGGCATTACCAACACACCTATTTTCTCCCTGTTTTTATTCATATGAATTACAAATGAAATAATATAATTGATAGAATAAGTAAAAGTTGAATTTAACCAAAAATAAGTTACATTTATGTTAACACAAGTACAATGAAAAAAACCATTTTGTAGTGACCCAAAAAATGTTGTTCGCAACTACAAAATCCTTTATTCAATATAGACATGAAAAAAGATTTTGTGGTGCCAACAAAATTTTTTTGTCATTCCAGCATTTGGTGGAAACCAGTAAATGCAGTGTGTTTGTAGGCAATAATAATATGTTAGTTAGTCGCAGCGTATATGTTACGATGATAGCAGCAATGCCAGTTAGTGAGGTTCACGAAGGTGTTTTTCGGGTTGTGGACATTTGTAAGTAGGTATGGTCTAACAACCATTAAACACCAAACTTAAAGTCATCATGACTGGGATTCGAACCTTGGACTTCTCAACTGCAAGCTCAGCGTGTTACCATTACGCTACCTTGCTCGACGTTAAAGCGTTGTCTTCAGCATGTCTATAACATAAATCTAATAAGTGGAACAAACGACAAGGCTTGCACACTTCACCTCATGGAAAGTTTATGTTCTGGAATCATTAAGTGTAGCATTTACTTACTTGGAATAAAGGAATTATATATAATCCGTTCATAAGTACTTAAGAATGCCACTCATAAATAAGATCGTAACCTGATGCAAAGAACCGAACACAGACAAATATGGTGTCGTGGCCAGACAGAAGGTGACCACTTCGAATATGCCAGAGCGCATGCGCAGAAATTAAAGAACGAAGTTTTACAGTCGCAGCAAAATGTGTTACTGTGGATAACATGAGTGCTGTTGCTGCCAACTAAATATTTCGTGGCAGCCAATAAACGTTTTTTTTAAATAAACAAATATGTTAGAAAGCACTAAATAGCTTCAGTACTAGTCACTCTACGTGTTATTGGGCACCACAATCTGTTTTTCACCAACAACAAAATTTCGCCTTGGAAAGTATAATCAACCAAATAAGTTTTTGTGGCCAATAACAATTTTTTTTTGTTTCAGTGTATAAACCACTTGCAATACGTGGAATATTTAGGAAACAACCAAACACGTAATCCACGGTGTGATTCTTCAAAGGTCTGATTTAAAAATTGCGAAGAAACCGTGGTTAGACTATAAGTGATGATTTGTGCCAACTTGAGTGGCCTACGGACGAATCACAAGGTGGTGCCACCAGACAGCTGCAGGCAAACCCGACATCACTAATTACTTTGGCCGCGAGGAAGATTTCTGGTCGCGCCATATGGTGCTGCTGGTTATTTACAAAGCAGTAAGTGAATGACAAGAGGGTCGTGCCAAACCGCAAGATCTTGAACACGCAACTCGACACACCTGACGTCTCCGGTCGTCTTTCTTTCTGTCAGAGCGTTGTAACGTTCACTCGTACACGCTTGTTTTGCCTATACCATGTAAATCAAACACAACTGATAACACTGCTCAAGGCAAAGTAAATGAACGCACATAAATCAGAATATGTAAATTTTCGAATATTTTTACACTTATTTAATACCGAAATTTGTGTATGCCCAAAACTTTAGAGGTGCTGCGAGGGAAAATAGTTTTGGGTGACTTAGTAATAAAACTAAACATGTTCACTGACTTTTTTTTTTTAATTTTGTATGAAGTGAGAAATTAAGCAAACTTTTCCTTAGCCGATATTAGTATTTATAAAATCTTCATCGTTCTCTTCAACTATTCAGAGCGTAATTTATTCTTTTTACTACGAACAGGACAAACAACTTCTCAGTTACTTTTCTTTACCCCCGCCATTGTTAATGGATGTTAACAGTGACCAATGACTATGGCGAAACTGGAACTACAAGGTCGATTTGTCAAACCTACTATCCCAGCTCAGGTGTAACCAACGATTACACAACGGAATGAACACCTCTCCGACTGTGTGTGCCTTGCTGACGTAGAATGTGTTGTAAGAAAATATCAAAACTAGTCTCTCAAGCGCGACCGACGTCCGATCAAGTTTTTCGGATTTGGAAAGGGCTTATTAACGTTCCCCCGGTGCTATGCCTGAAGGCTTACCAGGGGACGGCTTATTAACTAACTTACAACCTAACTTAAAGTGACACCCATGCATTACCTAGGATTCGAACCAGGACCCCAGACCGGCGGCGCACCAACCGACTGCGCCTCGCCACATCTGGTTGAAGATTCCTGAACTTGAGCCCAGATGTCGACAAGCTCTGATGTGACAATATCTTGTATCGTTCGAGCAGTGACCAGGACAACTAAACCTACCCTAATGGCGACAATCGTATATCCAGACATTCATTACCTCATAGCCACCAATTAGAATTCGAAATCCGTTCCGCCATCACCCAAAATGGAACAAAGCCCTATCCGCTAAGTCCCCTTTACGCTAAGTGATAAACTATTAACAGTAATAGTGGCAAAGCGGTCACTTTGACTGTAATATAATGCCTATAACACACGTAAACAAATAATAATTCGGTTCCAACACGGCTGAAAGTGGTTTTCACCAGACGCATTCCATCCTAGTAACAGAAATTGAACAATTACACCATCGTACAAACATTGCCTATAAGTTCTGGAAATAAAAGTTTAAGTTTCCAAAATTAAAAAAAAATTAAATGAGACTTAGTATTACGTTTTCTTTGAAATTTTGAAGGGAGATATTTTCGGTAAAATCCTGTGTATGCCCTGCAACAACACGTAGTAAATTCTGCGGGTGGTTCTGTTCATCACACGTATGCACAGAAACAGCCATATTCCACTGTCAATACATGATTGTAAAGATGATCATAATGACAGTTGTATCAAAGGCGTTTGGCAGAAAGTATAATNATTCCACTGTCAATACATGATTGTAAAGATGATCATAATGACAGTTGTATCAAAGGCGTTTGGCAGAAAGTATAATTCTTACGTATGTGTTGTCAATCTCATACACTCAAAGCGGAAGACAGCGCACGAAGAACGGACGGTTCGAGTACAGCACACTAGGCCATGCGGACGGCATTGCAATTCGTCTGACCACATCGGCACTGACCTTTTTTCAAGCCCGTGCGCGCGTGAACGCAATGACGCGGAGCAGGCGGCAAAGCAGTGCCGCACGGGCGTGCTTATAAATAGATCGCAGAGAACAACAAGTCAACGAGCATAGATGAGCGGTCTGCTGGGCGCAGGGGTCAAGGAGTCACGCCGTGCCCTGATTGCCCCCAATGGGCCGGCGAGGCAGCTGCGCAGTTAGGCGTGTCCGAGACACGTGCTGGCGACCTGCTGGAAGGAGCTTCCTCTTGCACTTCGCTCAGAGGGGCGACACTCCATGCAGCCTTTCGAGCCACTGTTTTCTCAGACAACAGCCGCGTGCTACGGAAATTTATTCACGTTTGAAAATTACAAACTCGGGGAACAATCCAAATACCTTTGCCCAATTTATTACTGCGAGTTGGCAGGAAAAAAAAAACCTCACTTGCAAAACACACATTTAAAAAACCGACAATTCTGTGACAACACGCAATGGTTGCATAGTTGCTGCCCTGTTCCACTTCATTCTTTGTGGCTTGCCTGCTGTTATGTATACAGAGAGATCGTTGATTTTTCGAATTGGCTTGTTAGAAGGACATTGAAAGTACAAAGGTGTTTGAGAAAATTGTATGAAGTATTGCAAGTCAACCCCTGAAATAATGTACATGTAACAACAGTTTCCCACCGAATGAAGAGTAAAGAAAAACCTTAAAAAGTAAAATCACCCAGACAACGTTTTCCTTGGCAAAAATGGGTTCCCATTACTCGTTAATGTTCGTGTCATCAAGGTAGCCAACACCTGAATTCATGGCTTTTCGTCTTACCGATGTGATTTAACACAAAGCGTGACGCAATACATGGCAGTGTCGCCTGTCTACTTAGTTTCTCTGCGGCTACACTGCGCGCCAGATATCTGCGACATTGAGCAACGTCACGAGGAAGGTGGTGCGTCACTGACAGTTCCTGCAATTCATTGCACAGATCACGAGGGGTGGGTGTGTAGCCGAGCAAATTAGAGTAGTTTGCCACAATGCGTAGAGAGTAACACTAACCATTGCCCGTGGCGACCGCATTTCGCTCATACCCCTTCATATTTTGTAAACCATCCACTACTGTCGACGAGAGAACATTACTATCGTCACTAATTTCACTATTGAAACTGCATACACTTACTATTATTTCATAGATACTTTGACCATTGAAAACCAATTTGCCTTCGCAGTGCTAAACTTTTGGAAGATCATATTTCCGCGCTGTGTTTTCTGGATACCTCATCCTCATCATCATCCTCATCATCCAAGATATAGTGGCCGATAGCAGGGTTCGTCCCGATTCGCATAAATGTGACGCGCAGTATACACTGTCAAACTCCATACATAAATACATGGGATGTGAGTATAGGAGATATGGGCGATGCATAACAGCGGAGGTCTTCGACGCAGATGGTGGTAAAGCGATGTGAGGATGAATCAGCGAAGGAATGCAACAGTTTGGGGGTATGTTAGTGCTCCGAGGAAACCCGCAGGCCACGTTTCCCATTGTGAAAATCGAGTGTGACCCCACCAGGACTCCAAATCGGTTCGCCTTGGTGAATGACAGGTATTCTAACCAGTACACCACCGCGGCCTCAAATAGCCTACATTGAATTTTTTTCCTTCATCAAGAATATACTGGAAAACATTTTTAAGAGCAACAATTGAGAAATATAGTTACCACTCAAGTTCCACCCTCATTATAAAATGGTGACAACCATTTTGTTGTGAATTTTTGCAGTGAAGAACTGAGCCATACCAACATGCCTAGTGTAAGACAAAAGTAATTCCGTGGGTTCCGAAAGCAGCTATTATAGTCACTTTGCTTTACATCTCTCACAGACAGACTTACAGCGAATAATCTTGTCATCCACTTCGAAACTTCCACTAACAAAAAAGGTCACTTAAACTTAACCAAAATAATATTTCTCTACCTCGCATTCCAAATACATATTAATCACTGCCACACACTAACCAGTAGGCCTAGACTCGCCTAAGTACAAAGTCCCAGTATGTTATAACTTTAATTGCAAATCGTAATGTTGCCCTATACATGACATCATTACTATATATCTTTCAAAAATATGAATTAAGCCCGTGTAGCTTGTGAAAAATGTATGCGAGTATCCCTGGCTTTCATGAAAACTTTAGAAAGCATATTCACAATAAGCAAGTTGAGCCCAAGATGAATATGTCAGATATAATGCAAAATATAAATGTTATTGAATAGACTTGGAAATGTTAGAGAGGCCGTTATAATTTAGTGGTGTTCTTTTTCCGATAACTGAACAATGCGTTATGTGGTCTGCCAACAACAGTTTCTCGCCTTAAATATTTCTTCTTGTATTCAGAAGTGATGCGCAGAATAAAATCGCCAAACGCTGCCAAGCACACAGAGGATCCTTTGACACTGTCATTCCAGTCGCCTGCTGGATGGGAGCGTGGTGCTCCAAGAGTTCCTTGGCATTTCCTATAGCGATGGAATACCCGGCTCGGTTTTCAGTCAGGTCGAGAGGTCCGACGTGTGAACTGTTTCTTCCGTGTTGTCAATATTACGGACAGTATTACTTACATAGTTGCCCGCCTTGGGGACGTCAATGTTACTGCAACCACACAGAAGCAGCCCCATTTTAACCAGTACATGTGAAAATAGAAAACACACAATTTTATAATTCCTTTAATGACAAAATATGACCTATATTTTGTTTCAATAAAATCCCTTACTATCCATTTTCAGGGTAATGCGCGATTGGGTGCCTTCTGTTTTTTTTTTTTTTTGCCAGTAAGTTTCAAAGAGAAATAATAATTTTATAGTAACAAAAGAAAAATTATTCTGATATGTAAAGCGACATTCACTCATATAAAAATGTAATACCACGCAAACAAATTGTATGAATTTATAAAAAACAATTGAACGCGAAAGGTTTACTTCTTTCAACAAAATACAGCACATGGCTGACTAGTGCGTGTGCAGCTTAAACGTTCCGTAGTGGAAGAAAAACACTACTGCGTGTATAACAGTTATCGATAGCGCTGTTTTTGTTGATTTTTCCACAACTACAGCTACCCAAATACACCGGATATCAGGAACCTCCAGTTTAGCACTTAATCCGTAGAAGTAACAGTTTTTGACACATCTGCCCAAAAACAAGCCTGGCAGATGACTATACTTCCAGACCATCTACACTCAAGAAACTATACCAACATTAAAACGAGCAAGATGTGCCACTGTGTCGCAAGCAAGCGACACTTGAAAAATGAGGTATTTACATATATATCACTTATTTGTTACTGCGCCGAAATAACTATTCTATAGAATAAATTAACAATAATTTCTTACGCAGAACCTTTCCACAGCAATTCAACCAGGATACGCCGGCAATTACTTTAAGCAACGGAGATACCTAGACGGTGTTTCTTAGTTGCGTTGTCCCATTCTGTTCTTAGATGTTTTGTCAGTGTTGTCCAATTTTCCAAGCATGTTTCTAGCCTGTGTTGTTTTCTGTGTGTTATCTGTTGGTCATGTATACATATATATATATATATATTTATTTTTGTAGCTAGTCGCTGTCCTGTTTTTTACTCTATTACCTCCAGGAATTCTCCAGTGCTGTATACATATTTATTTTCTCGTCCATTGACTACTTGTCTTTTTAAAGTATTTTTTCGTGCTCAGTCTTGTTTTCCCATGAAAGACTTCTGCATCGCAATGGCAAATGTCGAAAATCTCCATCTAGTCATTCACCCCCATCTTTCTATTCATTCAAGGACCACAACGGAGATACCATTCACAAGAGCTACCCACTTTTAGAAAATGGTTCATCCTCTGTGTCTAGGATTCGAACTGGGTGCTGGCGCTTCAAATGTAAGACGTGGTCAAAGCTAGACACGCCCAGCATCAGGGAGTGGTCACAAGATTCTTCATAATTAGCCTTCTGGTTGCTGGGGGAAGGAAACACTCATTCATGCAGGAGTAGGCTTGGCATAGCCGCGGCATAGTGGGACGCCACATCTCCTGAAAGCCAGGGCGGAAACAAAAGAGAAGGAAACGAGCCTCAGATTCACGGCCGTGGCGGGGGATCTCACACACACACACACCACAGCGGCGAGGCGGGAATGGATGAATGCTCGCAGATTTGCGAGCGTGGCTCCGCGGCAGGAGGGCCGCATAGATTACACACCACGCCACGGCGGAGAGGCTGCTAACGAAACACTCGGGCCTCCTGCCCTGGTCCACGTGTGGTCCCCTACACCTCGTGTGAAGAGCTGTGTGGCGGGGGTGCAAGGGCAACAAAGGACGCGGCCGTCTCCAGCGGCGAAGACACCCACGTCGCGCGCCCTTCATCAAGACCGAGACACCTCCTCAGAGACAGGCAGGGAATTGTTGCCGCCGCACCACACAAGGACTGCGTCATTACGCGTGCTCGTGTGTGTGACTTCCGTTCGTGCGCGCTGCTACTGCTCGACAAACTCAAGAGAAATACGCGGTCTTTCTCCCACACCCAACCCAAAAAAAAAAACCCTATTTTAATCGACGCAACAGCTTCTAGGTCGTGCACACTGTTCAGAAGAGACATATACAATTTGGGCGGCTCTTAACATCGAGTTCTTGTGAGCCGATGAGGGTGAAGCGAGGTGAGTATGGAGCAGCGCTGGAATGCAAGGGCGGAGGAAACTATAAATCCCCGAGAATACCCGCCCACCAACGATATCTTCCGCCACGATTCCCACATGCGAAAATCCGGGAGCGACCCCGCCGGTAATCGAACCCGGTTCGCCTTGGTGGGAGGCGAGTAGTCTGACGACTACACCACCGCGACCCCTAAATGCAAATTGAAGACATCCCCACGACCTATCAGTAATAGACCTAAGAGTTAACACGAATAGCGAAAAAACATACGACTATAGATATAACAGTGGAATCGAAGAAATGGCGTGAGAAATAAGAGCACATGCATTAAAAATCATCGTGGTCTGTCAGTGGTAGGAATAGGTGTATGTTGTGAAACAGACTACTCTGTTCAACTCTCCATACCTCCCGCCACGCCCTCGGCTAATCTGAAGGCGATTACAGCTTTAAAACACGAGGTCTTTAGATAAGTTTTTGGAACAGTATCGGTATGGGTGAAAACTCCTCCAGAGGCAGCCCCTACCCCCAAAAACCCTTTCACCCATCGCTGGTTGTTTTTTATTGACACACACCGGGTCAACACGAGTCCCCGTTACAACTTCGGACTGGCTTTTGAGAGAACTTCGGTTCGATACCGTGACAGGCCCTCCTGATTTCGATTCCCCATGGTTTCCCGAAACCGCTCCAGTCGAATCCTTACTACACGCCATGGCCGATTCCTTCTCCGTTCCTGCTTCTCTGATCAACTTGCCCCGTCTCTAATGACATCGCTGTCGACGAGACACTAAACCTTACCTACAGTCCGCTCACCACCTCTTTGTCCTTGCTCGTCATATAAATTTACGTTTGTGAAAAATGCAACACCAAGATACAAGTGATTGAAATGAACTTTATACCACGCAGATTAGGTACATGACAATACACAATTGATTAGGATTACAGAACTGTACATTATCTCTGTCCTTGAGAATTCAGTATGGCGTGAAGCCCACATGCGCTGCAATCAGAGCCCCTAAACGTTGTGGCATGTAATGAAAGAGGACCTGGATATTTTCTTGGGGAATGTCCCTCCGCGCGGTTTGTATGCGAGTCCACAAAGCATCAAGCCCATTGCAGTCTGGGGCGTTTGTAGTTTCTGGACAATGGAAGCCGACCCAATGGCATGCGTGCCACAAGTCCAGTCCGCAGCAGACGGCGTCGAACCGTCGACGCAGACAGGTCCGCACACGTTGCAGTGTTCCAGTGACGACCGAGGACGGGGCTGTACGGTCCGTTACGGCCATGCGGACAAGATGGCTGTCATCCCGTACTGTGGTCACATTGCGTAATCCAGTACCCGCTCGTCGCTGCATACTACCATTTTCTATCCACTGGTTCCACACACGCATCACTGTCGTAGCAGCATGCCCTGTATGAGACGAAATGTCACGCTATGACAAACTCGGAGACCGATCATTCTGCCCCGTTCGAAATGACTCACATTCTGATATGGCACCCTTTGACGTCAAAGAGGCATACTGTTACTTGCTTTCACTTCGTTTGACGGCTCCTCACTGACTGAGCTTGGCGTAACACGGACCTTTCCGGTAACACAAGAGAGGGCGCTGTTGGGCCTACGTGTATGCAATCTCTCTGCAATCGTAATCACTTATTGCTGGTAAACTGTTCTGCACATCCTCCGAGTTTGGATTCATTCGGCACATTATTTCTGGGTGTCGTAATTTTCACAAACAATAGAGTATTACCATGGCGTGCAGGGACAAAGAGCTGATGCGCGAGTTGCATCTACCGGAGTCCCCGTACAGCGGAACACGCTGCAGTCGATTATGCACTGTTCAAGGTAAAATTATCATTTCTGACAAACCTGCTTAAGATCTTAAGATCTACTTTTTCTCATTTTATACCCTTCTGCCATTTGAAAAATTTACACAGCCACGGACCTGATCACATATCGATTTGAAACCATGTGAATATTAGGAATATGAATGGTTTTACTAATATGAAAATACGTGTTCATAAATATTTTAAACCAGAAACACTAATTTCAATGGCCACAAATTGAAACTTTCTACTCGAAATACATCGCCAAGTGTTAGGGCTATTCTTGATAATTCGCTGCCAACTTATTTGGGAGCCTGCGTGACTCTCTCTCTCTCTCTCTCTCTCTGTGTGTGTGTGTGTGTGTGTGTGTGTGTGTGAACTGTAGCATGTACAGTGTGTAGTTATGGACAGTATGGCTTTTCTTCAAAAGTTGATTTCAAAAGAGCTCAATTATCTGTAAACAGAATTTGTCATACCCCCAGCAAACGTTTTTCGGTCAGTAACTAGGTTGCGATTCTCCACTCGAGATCCACAGTTCGACTCCTGTCCTGACCATAACGAGTGAGATTGTTAAAAAATTGATATAATTTAGGATACTTCGACGCTTACAGTAAGTGTGAACCTACTCGCCGCAATGCTTCTCTAATGCCCTGGGATGTCCTATGTGATGGATGTTACTTCTCATTCTGTAGGACTATTGGGAGTTTGCCATAGCGTTCTGTCCGGTACAGTAAAAATTGCTACGAAGTAACTAATAAACATACAGCTACGCCTCATTCATTTACAAAATTCAANCTGTCCGGTACAGTAAAAATTGCTACGAAGTAACTAATAAACATACAGCTACGCCTCATTCATTTACAAAATTCAAGCTAGTCCGAATAACACGATGCCTCTATTACCGCAGATTAATCCGATTCTCCAAACCCACTTAGATTTTATATGAAGAATTCACAATACTAAAGATTACCGCTTATACAAGTTCCTTGAAAATAAGTGTGATTTATTAAATAGTGCATGAATCGGAATAAGAGGACAGTAAGGAGATTTGTACGTTATTTATGCGAGTATTGAGTTAATTCTGATTCTGAAAATGTCGTACAGAGAAAGAGGCACAATTTCAAGGAAATTTCATCTATGGTAATGTGAGAAAAGTCATTGACACAGTGTNTGTCGTACAGAGAAAGAGGCACAATTTCAAGGAAATTTCATCTATGGTAATGTGAGAAAAGTCATTGACACAGTGTAAGCGGGAACTTTTCAAACCATGCACCCACAAAATAGTTCCAAGTGGTAAAAGAAAAAGTACACGAGAATCAAACACGCGCTCTAAATACGTGACGATGCCGCTAGTCGGTGGGTTTTCTCGGGGACCTCCGTTTCTACCGTCCTTCCCTTTCATTCCGACGCTGATCTATACTCACCTCGCTTCACCCTCATCGGCTGTCAAGACGTCGATGTTAAGAGCCGCCCAAATCTCTTCACTCGCTCATTCTAGATACGTGGGGACGCCTTAAAGATTTACTCAATTTTTGTAGAGCTACCTCTCAAAGAAGAACGTAATTTTATATTTTAGTGGCGTGCAGCCATATATATAACAACAGTAAATGCATTTGATAGGCTGCAGACGGTCCCGGAATAATGTTTCGGGCAATATTTCACTTTTTTTTTAAATCCGAAAGTTAAATAATTTTAGACTTTAAAATAAGGTGAACGTAATGAATCATCATCGGGACCGGCATATAGAATCAGTATCGGTCCAGAGCAGATGACGCATTGTTCGTTGTCAGTTGCTACAGAACTCTTGGCATCACAGCAGGACTATTTGCTGGAAACCTCTCAAGGAGCATTTAATCTCGGTTATCGATGTCTCGATAGTGTCCGATACAAGTGTCAGGCTAGTGTGGCATACGCTGAACATTTTTATTTAAATTTAACAGTCACTACAACCGGCGTTACATGTGTTAAGTGCTGTGGCAAACCTTTAAGATTTTGTTTAGATTTTCTTTAATAGGCTTCGCACGAACAGCCCAATGAATCGGGTGATCTCCACTCCTTACGCCAATACATCCTGTAGAAATATGGAAAACCCCAGCTTCACTATTCAGTGAAATTACACTCCTTAGGAGCAGTATTAAAACTATTGGACCAATCTGTAGTCTGCAAAGAAAATTGCTGGTATACAAATGTGAGGTTCACAAGTGATCCTATATATATAAAAACAAGCACTTTGCTAATTGCCCTATTTTTCAAGCAAAAATTAATGTACCCCGGTGTTATTTACAATCTTCCTGTGCCTTTCATCAGCATTATGCGACTGCTATCCACACCTTGCTCTTATTAGACGGAAAAAGGGCGAAACAGGTTTAAAAAAAAAAAAACCATACAGGGATATGTAATAACACATTACTCATCATAACAAAACAAAGTGCATCTCGGGTTCAGACTGGAGTGACGCTTATATTGTCGATGTTCCTGGAAGCAACCAAGCACTTAGTCTTAAACTGACACGCACATAAAATGATCACTCATATGCATGAGGGTGTGAAGATTTGACATTTTCATTTACTCAGAGTTGCAGTCATGAAAGCAATGCCAGGATCGACAAGCCACGGGCGAAGACGAGTAGAGAATATAAAATTAACACGTAATAATTAATTCTTAATACAAATCTAATATATTTTGTATGACTACAATTGAAATACTAATAGTAACACCGTGNGCGTAATAATTAATTCTTAATACAAATCTAATATATTTTGTATGACTACAATTGAAATACTAATAGTAACACCGTGGCTACTTCAACTTTTCCCCTTTTTTTTAAATCTTTATTTTCTATAAAATACATCTGGTAGCGTATTCGAGACGACTTTGTTTACGTGGTGTTTTCGAGGTGAAACTAGTGGCTTGTATAATAAATAACCACAAAGTTACAGGTCGCAGCTAGTGGCCCGCTGTCGGATGTAGACCATGAAGACAAGCTGGTCGCTGCAAGCAATTTAAGGGAAATTATAGGTCATTGCATGTAAGAACGCCCATGGAAAGTTGCAGTCACGTTCGTGGGAAAACATGACGACGCTTTTACGTTTGTGTCGCCATCATAGCTATTAAATCAGGTCAGTAATACCACAGCGCCAAAGCCAGCGGACATCATCTTGCTACCCGAGCACAAATCGCCGATAAATGAAGACCGTTAGACTCGGGAGGGGCACGGCTGTAACTTGGGGCTGGTAATTACCCGTGCAGTTGAAGCGCTGTTCAGCAAGTTTCAGGGGCGCAATTACCTGCCGATCCTGCGCCGGAAAGCCATCCGAGGTCCTCGCGGTAACGGCCGCCGACCCGCCGCCGCAAACCACGATCTGCCCNGGGGGGGGGGGCAGCGGCAATACTCCCCTGCCGGTCGTAACGAGTGCGGCACGCCGGCCAAGTGTTAATGCAAGGGGGAGATTTTACTGTCCGGCTGGCAGCCCGGATTGCAGGTGTGGGGGCGATAACACCTTCCCCCTACACCGGCTGACAGCCAACCCGGGTGATGGCCTCTTCGCCCGTGCCATCACACCGCCGATAAAGCTTGGGCCCGAAGTCGCAGGGGGTGCGGCCATATACGAGAGATGAGGTAGACCGATCTCGCTGTCTGCGCACAACCAGTCTCCGTGTCCCGACATCGAACTGCTTTTCTACCAACACGACTAGCAAAAACAGCATGGTTTAGANCGCACAACCAGTCTCCGTGTCCCGACATCGAACTGCTTTTCTACCAACACGACTAGCAAAAACAGCATGGTTTAGATTTTAGGTTAGAAAACTGATTTATAAATAAGTCCTTAGAGATGTTTTCATACATCCTCTAACCAATTTGCAATACAGTTTGATTAAATTCAAAATGGTAGAAGTATTTTATTAATATAATATAGTAGTGCCTGTGATTTAAAAATTAAGATANCGCACAACCAGTCTCCGTGTCCCGACATCGAACTGCTTTTCTACCAACACGACTAGCAAAAACAGCATGGTTTAGAATTTAGGTTAGAAAACTGATTTATAAATAAGTCCTTAGAGATGTTTTCATACATCCTCTAACCAATTTGCAATGCATTTTGATTAAATTCAAAATGGTAGAAGTATTTTATTAATATAATATAGTAGTGCCTGTGATTTAAAAATTAAGATANTTTTGATTAAATTCAAAATGGTAGAAGTATTTTATTAATATAATATAGTAGTGCCTGTGATTTAAAAATTAAGATACAAACAAACTCGATCATCTTTGTTGACCATGTGACTTTGACAGTTGTGTTCCTTTGGGGTAGGTCAATGTTGGTCACATGCACATAAGACGAATACGAGTTCTACTTCATCTTCGGTCTATGGGCCAGACCCCGTACCTCCGTCCAGTCCTCCTGCGCCGACATATGAACCACGTGTCTGTATTTGCAACGGAACTCAGGTGTGTCAGCCGTGTGTCGGACTGGCAACAGTTTTAATAGTCCGCAACCTCATTAAGACTTGGCTTCGCCTATTATACAGAAATTCTTCGTTTACGTGTCAATTTCCGTTTCAGAGGTATTGCTGAAAATGTGTGAATATAGAAAACTTACAATTTACTAGTTGTTTAATACGTTTGTATCTAAGTTTCACTGTGCGTTATTTCCTGCATGCAAAAAGGCAGGAACTTACTGATAAAATATAAATATGTTCCTGACTTTTTACAACTATCAGATACGCAATAAAAATTAAGCACACAAATATTAAACAACTCGTAAAATGTAAATTTTCTATAATCGTACAATGTCAGTAATTACTCTGAATGCAAGCTATGACACGGATACGAGGAACTTCTGCACAAGGGGCGAGGCAGGGCCTTAAGGTACACGTGCAGGATCTCGGTGCTGGTCAAGGTAACAGTAGGTGCGCGAATAAAACACCCGTTACCCCGGCAGTAGGCGCTAAGCAGAGCCGGTGTGGCATTAAGGAGAAGAGCATGGGGTGCTTATTGTGACATACCCTTTGCATGCGCAGAAAGCATATCATTTTGCCGGAGTCGGTAGCATGACGAGCATCCATAAACAATACGCGTCCAGGCCGCTATACGTCTCGATGCAATTATTTATCTAAAAATTAGGAAACCAGCACAATTAATTTGTTTTGCAGATAAAAATTAAAGACGGTAAGAATACTTTGTAATATGTACGACATGTTTTAGAGGCTTCCCTCATTAGGAACAACGCAAAACACGTAATAGCTGAACGATAATATCTCATATTTGTTCAATGTTGCCAGATGTGCGTCGTGTTAGCACAACTAGTAGCGTGTCCGACTCTCATGCACGCGTTTACGGTTCAAATCCCAGACGTAGAAAACTTTTTTAAAGTTTTAATATTAACCAGAACTTCATATTTACACACATATTATGTTCAATACGGTCTATTAATTTAAGTAACTGCGCTAAGTATTAAAATACTTAAAGATTCATTGTTAACAGTGCGATATAATTGCGATTATTTTAAAATCGGGCAGGTTTATTGGTAATAATTACATCTCCCAGAATTTATTCTACAAAACCCACTATTCACGTTCGAAAGTCATTTTGCGTTTTTCCATTTCTGTTTGAAGACCTTACCTTAAATCGTGTGTGCAAATTATATTTGTGCGCCCGCCTTTTACAACGGTAAAACCATATCCTTAGTGGCGGGACCTGTTACAATTTACGTTGGCACGACTGCCGACATGGCTTGTTGATTGTTGACGCTGGCTGTTACGAATATATTTTGTCCCGTGCGAAACTCAAAATTGCGTTGTGTTTTAAACTGTTTGCATGAGTTACAAAGTAGTGTTTATAATGCTTCAACGTTTTCGTAGAGGCCTATTTAAAATTTACATATATAATTTGATAAACATTATAAACACGAAACATACATAATTGTTCCATAAGTTGCCACGTAATTAAGAACGAAATAAACATATCACGTCAGACAATTAATAATAATTTTTGTTTTTATTGTTTTACGCACAGTTATTCCAAACTGCCAGCGCTACAGATAACGTAACAAATAAAACGTACAGGTATTTATTTTTGCAAAAGATATTGTAAATAAACACTTCACAGTGTCGCTTTCATTAGTTTATAGCCTCGCACGGGGCGGCGAATAATAAAACGCGGCACACCCGATACCATCTCAGGACATAGATAGAGCACGTTCAGAAATACGTTCCGGGAGTTAAGGATTAGTCATGGCTTTTCAATCGCCCGAGATGATAGCACATGTCTTGCGAAACTGAACGTGTTCTGGATCACCGGCCTAAATCCCACGTTGCGCCAATAGCCCTAATTACCAGAATATTCGTGCGCAACCTCTACATTCTCGGCTTCTCCAATAAAGAGAAGGAAGCGAGACTGTGGCACCAGCCACGTCGCCGCTGCCAATCATCTACTCCCCCCCCCTTACCCGGGCGAGCGACGGGGCAGCGAGCTGGTCTGCCTGGAGTGGGGAGGGTCGAGGTGGGTCACCCCACACAGAGCCGGGTCCGCACGTGCGTAACGGTGCTCGCGGCCGGTGCAAGCTACAGCGCGTAGCAATAGTATTGTTTTACAAAACCATCCACACGAAATTTTTATATTTTCAAATCGTTTTCAGTGGTATAAAGTACACTTTCAATTACTTATTTCCTTATGCAGATAACAGCATATCAAAGTCACAACCTCAATTGGACAGAATGGCTACATACACCGAATTTCTGAATCAAACTGTTCCAATGAACAATGGAATAAACAACAAATGTTAAAAATTATGCCCTAAATTATATAATTTACTTTATGCCGCATTGTTGCAGGTGTAATCGGCGAGGTAATCACAACCTTGATTTTTATTTTAAAGAATTATTTTATATATCGTTTTAAGCTGTTTTAAGCTGTTTGTTGCATTTATTTTTTCCATGCTGTTGTTTAAAAATAAGTAATTGCTTTTTACATTTTTGAAGAATAATAAAAAAAATATTATAAAACGTAATTATACAAACGCCAACATTTCACAAGCTCATTGAAGTTTTCTGAATATTACGTCCCACAAAATGCATCAAATCGATATGGGCTATTTACGGTAAAGTGAGTGCTTTTTAAGTCCCTCACCGCGCACTAACCACTAACATACACTGAGTGGACAAATTATTATGACCACTTGACACTTATACGCCGATCGGCTATAACTTCACGTTGTTGCCGTTAGAGGGCGAGAAAGCTATAAAAAGGGAATGCAGGACAGGTGAAGCATCAATTGCACTGTGTTGCTTGCGAAGAAATGGGCAAAAAACGTGATTTAACTGCGTTTGAATGCGGGATGATTGTAGGCGCTCGAAGCTTCTGAACCAGTATCAGTAAAACGGCTGCACTTGTGAAGTGTCCGAGAGCAGCAGTTGTTAATGTTTATAGAGAGTGGACTATCAAGCAGAAAACCGGGTCTCAACGTCAGGCTTGTGGTCGTCACGGCATTGTATTGAGGGTGTGGTCATAATAATTTGGCCACTCAGTGTATGTTTTATATTGCAGTCCAAGACGTAAAACTTTTGAGAGTGGTGAAATGTTGTGTTTATTAATCATACGGGAATGTTTTTATTTAAAAGTGGCGGGAAGATAGAAATTGGCTGAAAGTAAAAATGTTGCTGGACCTTAAAAAAGAGCTTACTATACAGCGAATAACCTAAATGACATTTAACAAATGCACATTCTAATAAATAAATAAATTAATTAATTAAAAAAAGGCAATATTTAAAGTTCCGATTCGTCTTAAAAATACGATTCAGTGAAGAAACTTCTCAAGACAGTTAACACCACGCATTTTACAGCTGGAACGGCGGAATGTGGGCAAGGACTTAACGTGAGCTCAGGTTTCAGGTACACTGAATACGAACATTCCGGAGCACAGGTCTACAAAGACCCACCAACGACTCCCGAAGACATGAAAGGCCGTATAACACGGGCTAGTACCACGATAAGTCCAGATGAAATTCGACGTGTGGTACTGTCCGCTCAGAACCGCTTTACAGTATGTATAAATGCACAAGGTCACCAATTTGAACACCTAATATCATAATAAAATAACAGAGGAAGCGTAGTTTGAGGCTGGCGTTTGTTTTAACAAAGGCCAGCTACAGGACGGCTACAGTCGCTACAGGACGGCGCTACGTCGGCCCATTGTTCCGTGCGGCGACGCAGGTTGCTTCGTCTCTGACCTTCAGCGATCTTGAATGACCGGCAAACGTCATCGTATTTATTACATCTTCATACACGTCATTGTATTTATTACATCTTCATACACACTGTCGAGGAGTGTTAATAAAATTTATCACTCCTTTGAAGGTAACGAAGTTGACCTTTGTATCTTCCTTACCCTTCCACGTAAGGGTAAATCATCTCTAACAAGCTATTAACACCTTGGACCACAGAAATTTTTGTCTGAAACATTTTCTTCTACAAATGAAAGTGGCAAAGTTATTAAGGTGGCCTGCCTTAGGTGCCTCATCCTGTATATATAAAGATAAATTAANGAGGTCTTAATAAAAATAAAATAACTAAATTTGATTTTTAATTTATTCACTCCGCTATTATTTACAGCATTCACTGCAGTAGCACTTTTCACTGCTCTGATGTTTGCAGTCGCCGATTTTGCCTCCGTTGGTCACTTCTCTCGTCGCGCGCTGCTCTTCTCTCTAGTAGTCTTTCACTGAAATTCGTGCATTCAAAAACTGCCGACCCGGAGGACCGACACGCCTTCTATAGCCGCTGGCCATGAACTCGAAGGTTCGCCGCACCCCGAGCCTAGCTGAGACACACCAGGCCATTAATCCAGAGCGTTCTTCAGATGTCTCAAAGACACCCGATATCCAAGGTCAAGAGCGGCAAGCGCCCTGATAGGCGTAACAAGCAGGCTTTGTAAACACACTCCTTTGTGGAAAAGCAGCCGAGACTCCGGTTGCAACTGATAGCGCGCGCGTCAATAAATCATCCAGCTACTCGGTACTTCTCTTCCGCCCACTTGCGCGGCGCAGGCCAAGGTCAGCGGCGCAGACCAGCGACATGTAACAATATTATAATTTACAGATAAAATATAATAAATGTTAGATTTTACTACAAATACGGTAATTACACGTTAACACAGAAACAAGACGCTCGTCATGCGTAGCATATTCCGGAAACAACCAAGCACGGCATAAATAGGATGATTTTTCAAAGGTTTAACTAAAAAGTGTGGCTAAACCGCGTATAAACTATAGGTGTGACCTCTGCAGACTAAGGAAGAGAACTTCGGAAAATCCATTTCACAAGTACAATTTATTATGTACAAATAAACAGAGCTGAAAATTATTCTATAATAGTATGTGTTAAAATATGAGCTGAGTTTGCAGTGAAATACAATCCTAAAGACACACGGCTTTCTCAGATCCAGTGACGTTAAAATACGTGGCATTGGCGTATCACTTTGTTCTGGTAACAAATAGGATTCCGACGAAGTTATACGTACATAAAATTGGGACAGCCATCTGGTGGGTTGTATGTACCATCTAAATATTGTTAACATAGGCAATAATACCAACAGAACTGACTTTGTATTCCTCTTTGTGATTGTATTCGCTATTGCACCCGTGGCTGCTGCAGTAGAGCACTGTACTCATACTATACAGGTAGTACCTCGAACAGAACAACTGCAACTACATTTTGATTGTTCCCACTACAAATAGGATTGTAATAATAGAACAGAATCTATTGTTGCTGCTACCCTCAAATCCAATAAAAGAAGTGTACAGTATTAGCAACAGCATATATACTGTTAGGTTATTACAATACTAGTTGTCGTGGAAACAATCAAAATATTGTTGAAGTTGTTCTGTTGGAGCTACTATATGTTTCGTAGTCGGAATACAGTGCTGTGATGTAGCAACCATATGTACGGTAGCAAATGTAATCAAAGAGAGTAGTACGACAGTTAGTTCTGTTGGTATTACTATCCATGGATAACAACATTGTTACATGGACGCCTGAGGGGCGTATACGACTTCGTAGAGGGATGGAGGACTTAATAAAAATAAAAGAACTAAAGTCAATAATTATATTTATTCTCAATGCTACAAACAGTCAAACATCTGTTATTTACAAGTCTGAGCGTCCTAATAACTCTTTCTTATTGAGCGCAATATTTAATTACTATTTCCATTTGAATTAAAGTCTTTATCAGGTCTTTACTCTTGCTAATGTCCCTTAAACTGCTCCAATTATTTCCACACGTTTAGTTAAAACTGTCTATTTCCATAGTCCCGAATGTCTTTTCACTCACGCATCCAGTCCACAGTCCCGCAGATCAGTCCCACCCTTCACTGCACACAAGCTCGCCGACGCACTCTCGCAGATCGCTGCAGTCGTCCCTCGCCGCTCCGGAATCACTCAACTGTCGCCTTAAGGTCGCACGAGACGCCAAACTCTCGGCTCTTATCACTCCCTCCTCAGAGGCTGCGCACGTGGTATTTATACTTGAGGTAGGTGCCGTCTAGAACGTTCTCGGCAATCCAAGTTGTTCTGAGAAAGGTAATGATGACGACGACATTCCTGCATGATAAATGGAGAAATATGAGTTTCTCAGGGTCAGCGAGGCGCGAGCTGTGATAAGTTTATCGGCGTGTGCGGCGGCGTCCTTAATGATAGGCCGCTTGCTTCGTCTAACGTTACAAACTAGACCTCCAGCTCTCGGCGCCTTCCCACGCAAAGGAAACACCGGGCAACCACATCAACAATATTTAGATGGTACCCAAAACCCATTAGATGGCTGTCCTTATTTTAACAATCTAGATAGTTCCTACAACCATATTTCTTCTCAGTTCAAGGGCCAAGCTGTTAAATCGCATTCTGCATTACGCAATTCATACTCAGTGAATATATGCAAGTAGTCTCATAGCAGTTGAGCTACTATGGATTCCGGGGGAATGGGACAGAAGACATTTCATCTCAAGAATTAAACGGAATGCTGACAGAGGCTGAAGTATCACTCCATATGGTATGACGACACTGTACAAAACAGCGAAGCCACTAAAAACGAGAGTTAGTTTGACTACAGAATGGAATGTCTTCCTCGAGGAAATCTGTCTTCAAAAACTAGTGTTTTCTTTTTACCACAAAAGGAACGACAGAGTTAGAGTTCTCTTTATTTAAATTGTTTCTGGTTAGGCCACTTACATAAGCAATATTTTATTATAACGTTAAGGTATACATCTGAAACCGAAACAAAGACGTGGCAACTCTGATTGTAACTAAATGTATGTCACGGATATTGCCAGCAAAAATAATGTTTTACATCGTTCAGATTTCTTGGTTATGGCAGTTTCTTCTCTTCCAGGCGTTCAGCATTTAAAATGACGCGTCAATTGTACAAGGAATAATAAAGTATTACTGAGAGAATCCCTAAGCGAAATTTATATAAACACAAAGTAATGCTGGCCGTACGTGGAAGGAAATGTTTAGACTAAGTAGCACCATCCAAACTTTATATGTGATAGTGACAGCAATAAATTATTGGAGAATCCATTAGAACAATGATCGTTTCTCTCAGTTACAAGAAAAAGAGTTTATTATCAGAAATGTATACCAAGAATAAATTATCATTCAAACAACCATCAACACAGATGTGGTCAAAGTTTGAGCATCGAAAGTCGGACACGGCTGATGAAAATATAATTAATTACTAGATGTGCCCGCGGCGGCTCCACTCCACGTGGACTACAAAATTATTGTTTATGTTTATTTTTTTAATAAAGTTGAATTTTATTTAGTGTTAATCTTCTATACTCTAGACATATTATAAAACTCAACGTCTGGGTGAATTAAATGGTAAAAACACTTATTAGTATTTCTCTGTTATAGATAGATATATGCTACCACGGAGTTTTTTTTAGGTATTTTTATTCTAAAAAATTCTTTACTACATAATATTGTTCCATCTTTAACGGTTTAGACAGCGTATTGCAAGAGAGCGCGCTGGCGGCAAACTCTTTTCCGACTTGATTCACTATTATCGTTTGTAAATTTTCTGAGATATTTTCTCACGATAAAAAGTAGCCAATATCACCTTTCAGCCCTCCAACTATTTCTGTGCAAGAAATTACGTCGATCTGTTGCTCGGTAGCAACGTGGCATTGTTAATCCGTTTGTGTACTTTTTCATTTTCAAATAATAATTTCCCCGAGGGAATAAGATATTTTCTCGGGATAAAAAGTAGCCTATGTCACTTCCCGGCCCTCCAACTATCTCTGTGCAAAATATCACGTCGATCCGTTGCTCCGTTGCGACATTAAAGAAGGACAAACAAACAAACACACTTTCACATTTACAATATTAGTTAGGATACATTCCGAAGGGGAGTGCGATACATTGCCAATAAAAATGATATATTTCCCCAAGTCATTGTTGGTAACGAACCATTTTCCACATCATGCGGAAACGTTAGAACACATTTCCTGGGGCACAATCAGCAGATGAAGACAGGGAGAAAATTTAGAACTGCTTAAATATCCAAGCAAGCTAGGTAAGAGAAATTGCTCATACGAAGAAATTTCTTATTTACAGAAAAAATAAAAGTACCTCATCTGATTATTTTTACGTTATAGTGCTAATTTGTACACACAAATAAACACGAATCTGTTGAAATGACGACAACAGTTCGAACAGACCTTAAAGCACACAAGGATAATTTAATAATGAATTAATTTTTCCCAAGGGTAGCGTGCAGTGTCAAAGAACTTCAATTTACAATGAACTGGTCAACAATGAATGCAATTTAAAAGATTGCAGTGAGTAATACTGTAGTGATGAATAGCAAACAAACTGTAAATTAATTTAATTAGTATAATATGTTACGAAATAGGTAAACATGTTCAATAACACACACGCTCACAGACACACACACACACACACACACACATATATATATATATATTCCCAAGTTAATATATTAAAATACATGTAATTTAAAATCGCTTACGACAGTATCAAAGATACAAATAAATATTAAAATTAATAACCATGCGATGCCCCTTACCAAGATTAATTGAAAATAAATATAATAAAAGAACTTTCAAGCATACAAGTTTTACGGTTTAAATAAAAATTTAAGAAAAAATCAGGAAACACACATTACTGACAAACGCGCGAAGAATAGAATAATTGTTCCGTGCGCCCGGGTTAATTCATAAAAATGGATGCTTTGGATCACTCAAGTTTTGGTTCATTTCGTAATGGCTGAATAGCATTTGTAAACATAATTTTTATTCGTACTACATAATGCCTAACGGAAGTGACTCATACATTTCGAGTATGAATCAAACTTAACTCGGTGACAATGGTATAAAAAAAAAACTTGCAGTTACAAGCGGTGTTAACAAAAGTATAACACATTGAATACCAAAGAGAATAAATTTGCAGACGTTGATGTTAAAACCATTGTTTCATATGCTTTGTGACACAGATAACGAGTAGATTTACTTTATTTACCGTAGACTTCACGACACATCTATCCACTCTAATATTCTTTTCCAATCTCGTGGTCTTCTTGAAACCGGTCATGCGACCATTAAGTTTACAATAACATGGAAATGTTGTAGTGTTAAAAATTTTCATCGCTTCATAATTAATAATTTCGAAGAACAGGCACATCATGTTTGGTCTTATGAAATAACTAGCAACCCGGCCCGGCTTCGCCTGGGTACAATTTAGTTTTCACAGCGGTACACTAATAAATAAATTGGAGAAAGACATTTACAATATTATATGATAGTAAATTAGCAAACTACTATCATATATAACATACATACATACACGTCACGCCTGTCTCCCAGAGGGGTAGGCAGATATTATGGCCCTCCATTTACCACGATCCTGACATACCTACCTCCTTCGCTTTATCCACATTCTTAAATCTCTAATATAACAATATTATGTGATAGTGGTTGAGAAAATTTATTTGTATACAACATTAATCGTTTTGCTTCCGACCGCCACCACAAAACGATTTATGTTTGACGTGACATGCGAAAGGGCTACGTATAGTTGTCCGTGTGAAAAACATGGTACACTCAAATCCACTCCAGCCACATTAAGTGTTTGACCCTGTACCTTATTTATGGTCATACCAAAACAAACTCTTATTGGAAATTGGACACTTTTAAAATTAAAAGGCAAATCCGAGGGAATCATTGGTATTCTAGGTATTAAAACAGTTTCTCCAGTACCGCAGCCAGTTAGAATAGTACCTTCAATGAGATAACTTTTTAAACTTTTTATTTGTAATCGAGTCCCGTTGCATAATTTAGGTGGATTTATATTTCGCAATAAGATTATGGGAGCTCCAACTTTTAAAATCAGTTTGTGTGGTGACATCCCCGAAGGATTCAATGAATTAATTTATTTTGATAAAGATTAAAAAGTTATTTATGGTTAGAAATGACAGTGAATTTTAAGTTTTTTTAAATGCGTAATTTAAATTGTAAATATGCTTATTGCTACTTATCTATTAAAGATAGATATATGTTACCGCTGACTTTTTTGTAGATAATTTAATTTTACACTATTCTTTCGTACATGATTTTAAATATTTGAAGGATTAGGCAGCGTATTCCATGAGAGCGCGCTGGCAGCAAACTTTTTTCCCGACTTAATTCACTAATACCGTTTATGCTCAGCTCCTATAAGTGCTAGGGAAATTTTTAATACACACAAACCTTCCTCGATAAATGCAGATCATAACAGTAAAAACCGCATCCAAATCCGTTAGGTGGTTCTCGAGATTAGCGCAGTCATACAGACAGACAAACGCGCGCCAGGAACTTCCTTTTACACTATGTAGTGATAATAAAAGCTGAAGAAACGTAGCAACGTCTAACGTATAATTAAAAGTGATTAAAGGATATCTTGTTTGTCGAAGAAAGTTGAACCAACCGTGAACTGATCATGCANTAACGTATAATTAAAAGTGATTAAAGGATATCTTGTTTGTCGAAGAAAGTTGAACCAACCGTGAACTGATCATGCACTGAATTTTCTCACCCTCACATGTTTATTCAGGTACGACGAATTCGGCATATTATGTAGACATATAATCAATAGAACAAAAACACATCCCAATGTTGAGAAAGTAAATATTTTAAATTTAAAACTTTTTCTTAGTTGCTTAGGTAGCAATACAAAGGTTCTTTCCAACAACTGAAATAACAAATTAAAAGTATAAATTACTGGCGAATGCAACGATTATCTGCAACACTTTTCCTGCGACTCGTGAGTATCCAAGAATTACAGCAGGTTTGTTTATATACATGATGCAGCTTGGCATGGCAAAAACTGGAAAATTGAGAGTAGCAATTACCTTTCTTTCAGTCTGCTAAACCTTAAATAAATAAAGTGCGTACCCCAACACTGATATAACTACTTGCCTAATTAATGAACAAACTTGTCACATATACAGGCATGCAAAGACTTTCAGACCTGGTACGCAGGTGACAAGAAAAAAAAATGTTAATAGAAATCAGTTCNCATATACAGGCATGCAAAGACTTTCAGACCTGGTACGCAGGTGACAAGAAAAAAAAATGTTAATAGAAATCAGTTCCAAGTCTAGTTTCAAACGCCTGCATACGTTTTCGGTGACATTTCAAGTTTGTCAGGCTCAAACTGTAAGCGGTACAAAAAAAAAATCGTGAGCACGCCTTTTTTTAAGGCTAGATGAATGAGATACTAAGTCCGATTGAATCGTAATCCTATTCCCCGGCCATAGACTTGACAAATGCCTACGTTTCCCCACTCGATAAAACGTAATCCGGCCACAATGGTAATCACCTCGTGGCGTGTCCCGCAGAGACGCGACATATATACTTCCGCCGACAAGGCGCTGTTTATCGGGGGTCCACGTTCTCAAAGGGGAGGCGAATGGGGAGGAGAAAAACCTGGAAGGGGATGAAAGAAGGTCGCATGCGACGCCAGTGAAGGAGAAGATGGGCTAAATAGGCTGGACAAAAGTCTCCTCTTTGTCGGGTTCCCTAGCATTGCTAAACAAGATTAGCAAAGCTGTGTAGACCTCATCCATCCCGAGAAAGGTGGTCTTACAAGGGAGAAGGGCCCGGGTAGATGTTTGGACCTACAAACGCCGAGGGAGAAAAAAAAAATTACGATGGAAGATGAGGAGAAGAGGGTATCCCCACCTCCCATCACTTGAACAATACCGTTTAAAAAGGACGAAATTTAACTCAGGAAAAAAATTAAAATTTGTGCCATTTCATTAATGAAGCCTAGAAACTGGACTTTAGCGTATGAATAAAAACGGAGCACCGGAAAATATGTCTTAACAGCTTCCCTTAAACAACGATGACTCCAACAATTCCCCAGAAGTGAAATGTCAATAAAATTTTATTTGATCGATCAGTAACGTAAGTATAATATCTCCTTATCTTCACCGTCCGCCAAGAACTATAATGCGTCATAAGTGACACGTTTTATAACTTTCTAAAACGAAATAGTCATTAATTTGATTTATTTGTAGCTCTGACACTGCCAAAGGTCATCCCCAAAGCAACAATTATAATACAACACCGAGGGTAACTATATATTTACCCTTCGTAGAATAAAAAAAACATACAGTTGAAATAATAACGATATTGGTCAAAAAAATGGTATGTCTATTTTTATGTTTTTTTTTTCTCTAACATAAGTAATTCTCTCTCCAGTGCATTAAAATACTGCTTCGTCAAGCTCGCAAACTAAATAGCTCAATAGTCCCATCCGAACAGCGTATTATACAAGATTATTTCCAACTCCAGGTAAAAACATTGTGAGGTGATCCAGAAAAAATACTAATTATGACTTACAATAATTATTAAAGAAAGGTACATGTTCTTGAAAATCACAAAATTATTTCAAAATAATCAGAAACTACTTATTAAAAAAAAATCATGAACAAAAATTGCTTAATATTAGCTCTTTTCACAAGAAAAATAAAACGCTGAACGACATGGTACGTAAAAAACATGCAAACACCGCAACATTTCAAACTCTGCACAGTCATTTGGGGCAACTCTGCACCAGCTAGGATAACTGTGCACCACCTGCCTTACTGAATTTCAAATGAAGGCTCTAAGATATCCTGCAGATTGCACCGTTATTTATACACGAAGTTAACAATATAGTAAAAATCACGGTGGGCGGCTATGAAGAAAATATACCATACAATGTTACCATTAATTCATACAAAGTTATCCCAAATGACCGTTTTCTCAAGAAGCGTCCATCTGAGCCAACTCTTAATGACAATTTTAAAGTGATAAGAGAGATACTTTTATTAATATAAATTAACACCTTTGTACGGTAACATGGAACTCATTTTTTAACGAAGAGGAATGTCATCACCCACCAAACATTTATAGAGATTTCGATCGCGATACCAGAAATCACTATGGAATGTGTTGTCATATCCGAACTCTAAATTTCTGAAAATAATAACAATAATTTTAAATATCAATTTTTTAGGGGCACCAAAGTCCCTTAATTATCGCATATTACAATAATTAACGTTAAAAGTCATATTGTGTTTTCTATATAAGTTTTACATAAAGCATCACAGTGTTGTTACCCACAGGTCAGGANATTGTGTTTTCTATATAAGTTTTACATAAAGCATCACAGTGTTGTTACCCACAGGTCAGGAACGTTTCATACTCCTCACGTGACATCACACACAAGCTTTTCTCCCAGTAACAAGCACAATTCGCAATGTCAAAGCCTGCAAATTTTCTGCCGAGATAAGAAAGCAACCTGAGTAATATCTTTCTATCAATTTATGTTTTATCAAACGTTTACGAAAAAAAAAAATTATGCTATGCAGCATTTTATCATTGTGATTAGGCGACATTAAATTTGAAACATAGTAAACGGACTCAGCACAAGTATATTAAGAAAAAATATAGTGAAATACTGGTACAGAGTAAGTAAAATATAATTTTATTATGTATCATTATCAAAAATATTCACCGAATCCGGGAGGACGGAGATGAGATCGTAATGTTATGAATAATTTAAAAAGCGGCAACATCTTCACAGGTGTCTTGCTTAGGATACACACTATCAAAGAAACAAATGAAATAACACTTCATATCCAATACCATACATGACTACGTGGCCACTGCATTACGTCATCGACAGCAGTGATCGGAAACACGTCACACTAACACTAGCTAGGAGGCGACAGCTCCAGACAAACCATTCGACACGACTCGGAGGGAGTGAGTGAGTGAAGAGATTTGGGCGGCTCTTAACATCGAGGTCTTGAGAACCGATGAGGGTCAAGCGAGGTGGGTGCGGAATAACACCGAAATGCAAAGGCGGTGGAAACGGGAGATCCCCGAGAAAACTTGCCAACCAGTGGCATCGTCCGGTACGATTCCCGCGAGAGAAAATCTGGGAGCGACCCCCGCCGGGAATCGAACCCGGTTTCGCTTCGGCGGGAGGCGAGAAGTCTGATCACACACCAATACGGCCCCTCACAAAGACGAGGTCTTCTGCGCAAGAACTGACGTCAGCACTGTCAAAATGACGTGTTTCGAACAAAGACGTATCGTTTGTTTGCATCTGGGTTTGTAGCAAACACGCCTGGAGGGGGGTGCGTAGTTTGTTTACACCCTAAAGCCATCTTGGCCCAGAAGCAGTGTTGTGAACATCTTCAATTCCGAATCGAAGACAGATGGTTATAATGGGAAAACAGCTGTTGGATGTTGCGACCTATAGATGATTGCCGAGAAGCTGTA
>NQII01007752.1:0-38322 GCA_002778355.1 Clitarchus hookeri | reverse complement strand
GGGGGGGGAGAAAGATAAGGCATTATACCAGCGACTGCCTGGACTAAAGAAGGATAAATCAAAAGCAACGGGATTGAATACGATTAGAGGAAGGCAGAATAACCACGACCAACACACGTTCGGCAGGCTTCATTTTCAACAAGTAGAGACTGTACGGCAAGAAATGAAACAAACGAAAGGCGAGAAGCAATGCTACCCGTCGATTACCGAGCTCAGCTTCTCGATTCCCACTGCAGCACGCATGTTAAAAAAAAATATATTTGATCGTTTTAAAAATATTATCTAATCGGAGATACCGGTTTTAGCGCCGGAGAGCCAACCGAAGTATTCTATCTCGTTCGTTCCGGCAAAGACTTCTTGTTATTCCGGACCGAAGACTTGTGCGCAACCATTATTCTCCATTACTCTTTGTCCTCCCCTATACTTTTCATTTGAAAACACGCGTTGACTCTCGTTTATCTCATTTGTTTTATGTACTGCGGCCGTGGCCTTTTTGTTCCTCGCCATATTTCCTTTTACATACGTCTTTCCATAAAATATTAACACCCTATTCGCCTTTTTATTACATTCCAATGCCCATCGTACAGTTATGCTCACCGGTGGCTGTGACCACGGTTAATTGGACATTCTTGAAAATACGGCTCAATGTCTCCTTTCTCTCCACTATACATCCTTACGTCGCACGTGCAATTTACATTTATTTCGATATTTCACGCCATTTCCTACTATAATGTATATATACACAAACAACATATTCAGTGCCCACCTATCAAATAATTACGTTACATGAAAATACATTCCGTTATTCGTAGCCAAAATTACCGTAACTACGTTAATAAGCGGTGACGTTAAAATATGCAGTTATTGGCAGGCAACTCCTTGAAATGTTGATAGCAGATGTGTTCAATAACGGTGAACCACAACTATATTAAATGAACACCGAGGACGTTCACCGCTGGCCCTCACTGCTGAAGATCTGTAGCTCCCAGAGAATCGGGAATTATTAGGCCGGTGATTCTCACAAGACGGTGCGCTGGAAACTACTCTGACTTTCCCCTCCGGAAGCTCACGTTTATTAGCCCGTTTCCGCCCTGACGTTGTTTCTTCAGGCTGAATGCATGTCGCTTGCCCTGAACATTAGAGCAAACACTTTCAGGTCAAAAAAATTAACAACAGAGGACTTACGGAGATAAGCATTTTCTAGACCAACGACTTCAAAACGCTTTGGAAAAACTGAAGTCTCGGGGCAGACGAAGTCTTGGGGCGAACAAATACTCTTTATTTCCATTCAAACCGCTAGGATAAACATGATGTGACAATACTGGGCGAGGATAAAGGCAGAATCACATTAAGAAACAGCACTGACAGTCACCTGAAATGAGGAATTGAAAAAACATCCCCAGTGCAACCGGCCGAAGGGTGTAAACTTGCTACCTCCCGAATGAAAATTAGATATACGTTTCGAACACGGCTAAACGCTCTCGGCGCCTACACTGAAAATGACGTCTACAATTAAAACTAAACATCGCATGCATCACACACAACATAATCCCTGACGAGGCGTCCACGTGACAACCCGTGTACGCATTCGGAGACGTGGCTAGCTGGCTGGACCCACGAAGCAGCAAGAGTGCGCACGGCAGCGAGCAAGCACACGTGCTGCGAACACACGCTGCTCGCGGTCGCCAGCGGTGGCGTGCAAGTCGCACTCGACTACGACCGCGCGTGCGTGTGAGTTTCGCGCATCAACCGGGGCGGTCGTGTGATGAAAACGTTTGCCAACAGCCAACAGATCGCGGGCAAAGAGCGGTGCTTCACTTTGGGTAACAAACCCTGCAGCTGTGTGAGCTCGTGTCCCCCCCCCTCCCCTCTCCCTAAACAAAATCTCTCGCCAAAAATAATACAGTTATATCTGTTTATAACTGAATTAATTCACAGCCAATTGAACACTTATTTCTTCCCTTTGCTTATCCTTCTGCAACAAGTAAACAATATTGCCAAATAGCAGTTCCAAACGTGAAAATGTTAACGATATGACTATCCTGCATTATAATGTCGATGATAAAATAATAAACAATTTCGATGGCCAACGATTTAAAAAGTTAGGCCTACACTTCTAAAAAAACCCCGCATCGAGTAGAGTGGAGAGAAGGTGAGTAAGGAGCAGCGCCGGAATGCTGGGGCGGGGGAGACGGGAGATACCAGAGAAAACCGGACGAACCAGCGGTATCGTCCAGCACGATTCCCACATGCGAAAATCCGGGATCGACCCTGCTGGGAATCGAGCCCGGTTCGCACAGGTGGGAGACGAGTAGCCTAACCACTACACCGTCGCGGCCCCACGACCATCTTAGGACCAAGCGAGCTGACGCAGTGGCAAACCACTGTACTGGTATTGGGTTGGACCTTTTAAGGGGCGTTGTGGGGGGGGGGGAGGTACTGAGTACCGATCTGGCCATCCTGATTTCGGGTTTTCCGGGTTTCCCAACGGGTTCCTCGCCACAGGCCCTGGCCGATTCCTTCTCTATTCCTCAATGTATAGCGTCCCTCTCCTAGACGTTTGTCGCTGTTCGGAGGCACGCAATACACTAAAATATACTAATTAAATAAGACACTGCGCTAACTTTTCTATTTTGGGCACGTTTTAGCGTAAATACATACGTATTTACGTTTAGGCGTATGCAATTTTGGATAGTAATTTTTTTCTCAAAGGCCGATTTCCAGCATTGTTATTCTCGTTATTCAAACATGCATCAACTATAGTTAGAACGAATATTCCCACACTACAGCTGATTCACGGTTCATTAAACACTTACGAAGGAAACCGTCGAGGAAAAAATCCCCGCGCCTAACAAAATATATTTCAACAGATATACGCACTGGCATGCTCCAATAAAGTTGGCAGCTATGTAGGAGAAGCATTTTCTTGACTTAAAGTCGTATTAAAAGTGTTATGTATACATTTTTTGATATTGGCTATTCTTTTAAAATTGATTTTATATCATTAAAACTAAGAATTGGTATACCAATAACATATTTATGATTCTAATAATTTCGCGTTTACACTTACTTTAACGATGCATGAATGAAGTGTTAGGGTCCAGGGAAAAATAAAGCGGAAATACGCAAATTGGACAGAATATATTTCAATCAAGGTTTCTAAAAGTGCTCGATTAATCGCGAAAGACCAATGCAATGATGCTGTAACAATTTTTGTCCCACAGTCGAACTTAGCTAACGTGTTTTTTTTCTGAACTAACATAACAGAAACGTATGTGTTAGAATTAGATCAGTAACTAACAATATCGAGTTTAGGATAATATGAGACAACTCCAGCCCCGAGAATACGAGTCAGTGATTAGGGTACACAACTAGTTGGGTACAACTAGTTTGGGTACAACTAGTTTGGGTACAACTAGTTGGGTACAACCAGTAAATACGCAGGCCTTCCCGTAGTGTAGCTTCCTTAGAATGGTCGCCAGTGATTACGAACACTACAGCGAAAGTCCTGCGATTAAACTAGACTACATTACATTAAAAATATATAAATTATCATACGCCTCCGCTTTTCATTTCGACGATGTATGCTCATTACATATGCAAGATGTTAATGTGGGGTGTAACTTGACTGACGACAGCAAACGTCTACAATAAACAACGAAATAGTCCGCATGAACACCGTGGTAGATCGTTTATGAGGTACATGCCTGCTTCTATCAGCAGGTGACAGTAGCTACAACCCAGTATGTGTCCAAATATTGGTCAGACATTAACACGGAGTGTGTGTTAGTATACGCTGTTCACGGTAAAGTGAGCACTTCTGTGGTCCTAGTTACTTTTTCCTTCCGACAATTTTTTTTATTATTTAATCACCTTTTCGAATAAATATTGCCATGTAAGATATATACACATTGTGTATATTCCACAGCACTCGGAAGTTAACGTCTAAGGCTAAAATCAAATATATTTATTTACTATTATTCCTAATGAGGGGGCTTTCAAAAGTGCTCACATTACCGTGGATAGCCTATAATACCACACTACGAACCAGATGAGTGTGACAGACAATAAAAGACGCGGAGTGTGGAAGCGTGTATTCAAAAACGAGGAAAATAATCTGAACATTGCAGATCAGCATCACTTGTACACAGGTAGGGGCATACCTACACAAAAGTGGTGCATTGGGTAGAGGGAGACGGAAATCCAAGCAGAGCTAACGGTTATTCGTAATGCAAGTATTCATCTAAAATTTGTGTTGGTATTTAGGTGTGCCATCCACTGCCGATAAACTCACCACATAACTGGTAACAAACCAACACAGACGTATATTTCCATATATCTATGCCATAACTCACCGAGTCGATAATCAAAGATTCGAATTCGTTACTACAACCACGATGTGCCAATGTGCCATTTCTGTACCTCAACAGAACACATAGTCTACAGCACAATCTGAGGGTTCTTAAGAAATCGCCAATATTCCAGTCGGATAAAAGTAAATATCATGAATGAGAATTAATGGTAAAAAATGGTGAAGGGGGGCCAACAGTTATTCCTTTACAACAAAATACTAAAAAATAAATATTTCATCAAGGTTCTTGGGCACTCCCTACAATACCATAATGGACGAGTTACATATATCTGTTGAGGATTACAATTATAGTAAATAGTCTTAGTTTAATTTCAAATATTCAACCCGGTAAATTTCCATAACTGATACAGTCTTGCAAAAAGGTATAGAGAAAAAATATGAAATTTCTTACTACACAAATTACTAACGAAATATATTTTCTTCTATTCGCTGAAGACTAATTTTTGGATGAGAGTTATGAATATTGTTTTTTTTCATATGATTCATGAGATGAATACATTTTTCCGCTGTGGGAATACTCCATGACAAAGCTGTATTCAACGGCGCAGAAAACCGAGTATACACACGGTATAATGAATACACATACATGAATACACATACAGTATACATGAATACACACGGAAAACACGTCAAAATTAACTGTTGTCAAAGGACATCCTACAGTGGGTTTCAAATGACCTACACCTTTTTTTTTTTTTTTTTTACACAAATAACAATACGTGTTCCTCAACTGTTTCACTGCGTAAGGAAATCATATTTTACATTAGTTAGAAATACATTCAACTAAATTTCCATTTTGCAAAAAAAAAAAAAAAAAAATTGAAATATTTCAAATGGGCCAAAATGGCATTTTTACTATAAAATATCTTACACTATTCCACACCTAAACTTTCAAAACTAGTAGTCAAGGGGAGGGGCCTTGAGGGGCCAAGGATTTCCCTCCCTTCTCCTCATGCAGGCAACCTCACGCTTACGTAGAATATGTATTAGTTATTATTTATATCAGAGTTATTCTGTTTTTTCTAATCAAAGCCAGGACGTATATACATAAACACCAAGGGAATCTGTTGCAAGTTTATGTTTTCGTAATTTTTCATAGGATTACTTTCGTGGATAATAAACATGCATTTCATAAGATTTTAAAATTTGAAACAGTGTTCGCTATTATTTTAATGGATTATTGTTCTCTAATGTATTAAACAATTCCGAGTAAATATTAGGACTGAAAAACATGCTAAAAGAACAGCGGAAAATATTTTGGTTTACGCGAAACACGTGACACCCCAATCCCACTTTTTTTCTGTTATAAAATTGCGTAATCAAAGTCTAGTATCCTGTTTCAATGGTTCTCGTATCCGGCCCTGCTGGTACATGACACTGCAAATGAATTCTGCTGTACGAATTAAATTATAGTGTCACGGCTTACCCACGCAGCGCTAGAGAATGCCTGCAAGCCAGTTAGGTGTTATGCGGAGGACAGAAGCAGAGTATTTGATATACGTGCCAATGTCACCCTATTCGTCCTCTTTACTTCCGTGAAAATGAGGAATCAATGTTAAAGAAATTCCCCTTAATGCATTAGTTTTAAAGATAATTGAAAAAATATATATATTCAACTTAACTTTCTCATAAAATAATTCCACATAAAAAAATCTCCAAATTTTTTTTTTTTATGTAAATTTTATGTTAAATTTTACAAAAAAAAAATAAACATAGAAATAGGTAAGATTTTTTAACGTACCATTATTCCTTTAGAAATGTAAAACACTTTTGTTTGAAACTGTTATAATTAAAATTGATGCATTGAGAAGGAATTTCTCTAACAGACTCCCAATTTAAACTGTGTGGCTGTAGACCATAAAAACCTTTCCATCACGAAAAAAAACTAAAGTTTTAAAATTCTTTTTTTTTTTTTGTAGGAGGGGTTGAAACCAAGGAGGTAAATAACCTCCTTGGTTGAAACACATCTCGCTGGCTTGGCTTCCGCGCACGGCGATCTCCAACAAGCAGCCGCCCCGCCGCCAACAGCATCGCGTCTCCTCGACAAGGCCGCCACAAAACCGCGTTACGACCTCTTCCACTCGCCTCGTTAACTGCCCTGAGTGGCCTGCGACGCATGGCTCCACGCCGCCGTCACTTGTTTCCGAGGCTGCAAACCAAAACACGTCCTCTCATTAGGTCGCCCGCGGAAACGCTTCGCTGGCATTTGTTCGCGTGCTCACTTGAGCGAGAAATATCGCTTCTGAAGCGTTGCGTGAAAACGGCGACGGAATTTGTTTNTTCCTTTTTTCCCCACTGCTTTAAAACATGAAAGGCAGAAACATCAGGCAAAAACACTGAAGGCTTTCTCATAATATGGTTACAAACATTTACGCTTGCGTTTTTTAAATAACATCACGTTTCAGAGTAGCGGCTGCGAGTTACACGAACGAGAAAGAAATTCGTCACATTATTGGCCCTAAAAATTTTGGACATGAGAAAAATCACGGATGGAAGGACTTGACCTTCCGATGAACCACGTCCATGCTCTACTCTGGATAAAATCCACTCGTTGCGAGCTAAGCATATGAATTAATGCACATGCAAAACTCAATGGCTACAGGGCGATAAAATAACACAATGTGGCTTGGTACGACCATACACAAGCATTCCTTTACCTGATTAAACAGCCACTGTTTACCAGTTTGCCAAACAGAAGGAATACCTTGATTCATTTCTAACAAAGTAGGACAGACTACATCTTTTTAGCCTACTTTCCAAAGGAAAGAAAGGGATTTGAGATCACGTTTTTGTATGTACGTCTTGAGTGTATATGTGTGTATCCCCACCTAAAAACTTTTGAACGCGTGAACCGAATTTCGCCAAACTCATAGTAATTACTTAGTAAGAAAATCTTACTTTTATAGTTTTCGACCACGCCGGGAGCTAACTTTCAAAATGTCTACAAATAAAATATGAATGGTGCTATGTCATATCCCGGTAACAGTTCAACTGATTTTAGCCAAATTTTGTTAAATTAACAGTGCATGACGTAAGAATTCAATTTAGAGATAGACATTGTTGTTGGACGGCAATTTTGGAAGATAGCGCCATGTGAATAAATTAAACTTCTACTTCATATCTCGAAAACTACTAAACTGATTCTCGCCAAATTTGGCACGTGAGTAATGCTATGGTAGGCCATTTGTAAACATATGCCATTTAAATTAATTGGGCACTAGGTTTCAAAGCTTATTTTGACTAAATTAGAATGCTGAAAGCACATATTACAAGCATCATAGACGCCAACAAATAGCTACTTTTGCCCTCATTTTGTGAAATATCGCCACATGAAGAAATTAAGTTTTTATGTCCTATCTCGGGAATCAGTATACAGATTCCTAACAAATTTGGCAAACAAGTAGTGCAGCCACCGTTGATGCAAACTGGTATGTTTTATGAGGGTCGGGCACTTATTTTAAAAATGACGGGCCCTATAAATATTTTAGGTTAGTGAACCCTATCATTTGAAACATCTGACTGATAACATCCGAAGTTGATGCTCCGAATCTTACCTCCGTAGTACAGTGTATTGCACGCTAGTTTATGATGCGAGGCTTTCTGGGTAAGACACGTGTGTATATGTAATTGTCTTACTACTATTGCATATGTTCGTTCTTTCTCTGGTGATTTTGCTGTCAACGACACGTCAAGGCATCCCTACCATTTAGCCTTTTGAGAACTTTATTCAAAATTATTTTCACCCATGTAGCGGAAAGGAGGCTCATTAGATGCACATGCCTAATATCGTGTAGGGCGCCCGCGAGCACGCACAAGTGCCGCAAGCCGACGCGGCATGGAATCGACTAATGTCTGAAGGTATGCAGGAGGCAATTCAGACCATGAATCCTGCAGGGCAGTCCACAAACCCATAGGAGTGCGAGGCGGTGGAGATCTCTTCTGAACAGCACGCTGCAAGGCATCCGAGATATGCTCAATAATGATAATGTCGGGTGATTTACGTGGCCAATGGAAATGTATAAAGTCAGAAGAGTATTCCTGGGGCCACTCGGTAGCAACTCTCGACGTGTGGGGTGTCGCATTGTCCTGCTGGAATTGTCCATGTCTGTCGGAATGCACAATTGACATGAATGGGTGCAGGTGATCAGACAGGAAGCTTACGTACCTGTCACCTGTCAGAGTCGTATATAGATGTACCAGGGGTCCCATTTTACGCCAACTGTATACGCCCCATACCATGGCAGAGCCTCCACCAGCTTGAACAGTCCCCTGTTGACATGTAAGGTCCATGGATTCGTGAGAATGTCTCCATACCCTTGCACGTCCATCCGCCCGATACAATTGGAAACGAGACTCGTCAGACCAGGCAACGTGATTCCAGTCATAAACAGTTCAATAGCAGTGTTGGCGGGCCCAGACGAGGCGTAAAGCTTTGTGTCGTGTAGTCAACAACGGTACACGAGTGGGCCCTCGGCTCCGAAAGCCCATATCAATGATGGTCCGTTGAATAGTTCGCACGCTGGCACTTTTTGATGCCTCAGCACCGAAATCTGCGCCAATTTGAGAAAGGGTTGCACGTCTGTCACGTTTAATGATTCTCGTCAGTCGTCGTTTGTCCCGTTCTTTCACGATCTTTTTCCGGCCGCAGCGATGTCGAAGATGTGATGTTTTACCGGATTCCCGATATTCACGGTACACTCGTGAAATGGTCGTACGCGAACATCCAAATCTTATCGCTACCTCGGAGATGCTATGTCCCATCTCTCGTGCGCCGACTATAACACCACGTTCAAACTCACTTAAATCTTGATAACCTGCCATTGTAGCAGCAGTAACCGATCTAGCAACTTTGCCAGATGCTTGTTGTCTTATATAGGAACTGCCGACCGCATCGCGTTGCTCTGATTGGTTCCATACCTCTTATTTGCATACGCTCGCCTATGCCAGTTTTTTTTGGCTCTCCAGTGTATAACTGCAAGTAGTCACAGACAGGCATAACATTTATGTAAATCCTGACAGCCTGGAACGCAACAATGTTGCGGTCTACTTGTTTCGAAAGACACAGTGCAGTTAATGAAACGGAAATCTGAGAACGCGTCCAAACACATGCTTCAGGTTGAGATCAGGTTCGCAGTACAAATATATGATTCTTCTGAGCTTGCGTCTTCATAACGAAACTTTTAAAATCAACACAGAGTAACGATTCTCAAATACTGCCCAAGAAATGACCAGGAAATGTGTAAGAAAGGAAACAAAAGAGAAGGTACCCATGTTGGCATATACTAAGACAAAAAAATAAACTTCACTTTTAGACCTTTTGCACAAGTTATTTCAGTAACTATTAAACAACACACGTTCATACCATCACAAATAATTTTTAGCAAAATGATCCGCAAATCCCTTTTTTTTAATCCTTTATTTAAAAAAAAAAATCAGTTGAATATTACGAGTCGACGTCAGAAGAAAGACTGGTTTCCAACGACATCCGTGTTTATTTGGAAGCTGTCTGTTTCGACAGCCGTTGGCCAAAGGCACAGAGGCACATGAAGTCAAAGTGACATTTTCCAAACGTATCAAACTTCGCCATGTTTTCCCACCGTAAATCAAAGGTCAGTGCCTGGGTTCCAGTTGTCGATGTTCTGTGCGAAGTCGCCTCCACGTCCACAGAAGGCCAAACAGGTTCTTTCTGATCATTCTACCGGATAAAATGGTGTTCACTTAAGTGTTTCATAAAAAGTGGATTTTGCGCGCGCTGGATTAAACTGAAAAGACGTCGCGTGGCGATATTTATATTAAAAATTAGCGGCAAGATAGAAATTGACTGAAAGAAAAAAAATTAGCAGGGCCTTAAAAGTGCTCACTTTACTGCGAATAGCTTATAATATTGTGTTGATATGCATAACCCCGTATCGAAGCGCACACAAACACATGCCATGAACTAGTAACCTACCAGCATTCGCAACACTTCAATTGACTCATCAGGCCACTGACGGGATAACTACTGTATAAGACACTACTACCACCAGAACACCACAAGACTGACACAGGACGTTCATATTTCTCAACCCATTGGTTAGCTGTTTCTAATGCTGCAGTACCGATATGATGGCACCACTGCCACTACGGCGTAAAGTAAATGTACGGTCCTTGGAATATAGTTCAAGCGGCGCAATTTCTTTCCTGCCCATCCCCCATCTGCTGAACTAGGCCAAGAAAACAAACCTTAATGCCACGTGAATAAAAGTAGCTTACTGATAGTCTGAGATGGCGTCAGATAGGAATCCCGCACCAGGCATGTGACATGGAAGTGGCACGCAGGCATATCATTACTGAGATGTCTTGTTTCCATAGGTCGCGAGGGAAATAATCTAGGTGCGTCGGAGTAAATCTCTTTTTAACAATGCCTTGTTCCCTGCGCTGTCAGAAGCTGCTCCTGTCAAATTTCACGTCCGGGTAGAAACTTTTTATAAAGTAAAAAAAAAAAAAGTTCGGATAACGAAGGAGCTTACACTCCCAAGTTGTCATCTTGCAGTAATGAAACGAGTCACGGAAGGCAAGGCAGCGCTTTGGCAGAATACGCGAGTATGTATACGTGGATTAGAAAGACCCTGGCGAAGTTTCCTCCCGTCATTTTTAAATCTACTTACCGGTGAAGCAGAAAGGATTACAGGTAACACTAACAGACAGAAAGGCACGAGAGAAGAATGTGAAGACGTAATGAATAGAGATTTCTAAAAAGCAGTCAACCAGATATTCAAAGAGTCTGATTTAAATAAAATATGTAACGTCTGATTAAAATCAACGATTGAATACCTCGTTTTCTTTCTTTTGTTTTACGTCTATCTGCAGTCTTTTTGTAGTACAAGGAGGGAAGAGCATTGAACAAAAAATGTTAAGTAGATGCCGAAACGTATAAAAAATTATGACAATTATGAAATCTCTTCTTTATTATAATTTCCTCTTTAATACAGCAATATTAGAAAATATATTAAAAATACGTGGATGCCTTAAAGTTAACATCACAAATTAAAAATGTACAGTGTTATGTCACAAGAAACATAAGGTTTTGTAAAATTATCGAACACCTGTCTTTAGTTTGGAGTTGGCAAAATAGCATATAAAAACGATTACACGCGAAAGGCCAATCATTTTGTCGGCAATGAAACATTTAATATTATATTATGCTAGTTATGAGATTAGCTCGGGATTGCTTCTTAACAATGTTTCGAGTTGGGTTGGTAAGCTGTCGCCGTTTCAATCGGTTACACGCACTACATGTATATCGGAGATTTTAACAGGTATTTTGTTACTGGAATATTCTGTAATAAGCTGCTATTGACTGGCTAGTCAACGTAATGCAATGGAGTTCTGGCTAGTATGAAGAGACTTTAAATCAGCAAGCCTAAAGATCACGACTGCGTAAGGAAAATTCAGTCAATAAAATAACCAAGGAATTCGGAAATTTCCAGAAAGCAGTTTTCCCCGGTTACCAGTTTCTTGTTTATATCGCATACGTTACAGTAACGTCGCTCTGGCTAGCGTCAGCTCTACACATCACAATTCCATCCATGCACCAGATAGTTCTTCATTTATCTCTTCCACAACTCCTTCCATGCACCAGATCGTTCTTCATTTATCTCCTCCACAACTCCTTCCATACACCAGATCGTTCTTCATTAATCTCCTCAGCTTATTTTAATGTGTATACCTTAGCTTGTTTAGCCAACTGCTTTGAATACAAACTGAAGGGTCACTTCTGTAAGTGTCACATGGTTTAAAGGGGCACGACAAAAAGACCGCACGCTATTTCAGTACCCACCCTTTGGGGGCAATTAGAACATCTGATGCACAAGCCTCTGTCACCCTTAGCGCCTCGACATTCGTAGACCACGAACCATGCAATTCCAATCTTACAATGTGTACTTTGTTCACCACGTCTTCGTCCGTTAACAGTTGGTTCGTCGTTGGCTGAAAACTTCTGAAAGCCTTTGGTAACTTCTTCCTTCCGCCAACTTTATTATGTCTGCGCGAAGTGTATTCTTCGGCTAAATGTAAAAATTAATATTGCCACGGATATAATGGTTATCATACACTGAAGAGCCAAACATAACTGGTACACCTGCCTAATATCGTGTAGGGCCCCCCGAGAGCACGCAGAAGTGCCACAAGACGACGTGGCATGGACTCGACTAATGTCTGAAGGTATGCAGGAGGCAATTCACACCATGAATCCTGCAGGGCAGTCCACAAATCTAATCTGCGCCAATTTGAGAAACGGTTGCACGTCTGTCACGTTTAATGATTCTCGTCAGTCGTCGTTTGTCCCGTTCGTTCACGATCTTTTTCCGGCCGCAGCGATGTCGAAGATTTTATGTTTTACCGGATTCCCGATATTCACAGTACACTCGTGAAATCCAAATTGTATCGCTACCTCGGAGATGCTATGTCCCATCTCTCGTACGCCGACTATAACAACACGTTCAAACTCACTTAAATCTTTATAAACTGCCATTGTAGCAGCAGTAACCGATCTAGCAACTTTGCCAGATGCTTGTTGTCTTTCAATTTAGCTTCTTCACCATTAACCAAATAATTTCAATTTAGCTTTTTCATAGGCGCTGCCGACCGCATCGCGTTACTCTGATTGGTTCCACTACTCTGTTATTTGCACACGCACGCCTATACCAGTTTTTTTGGCTCTTCAGTATATACACGTTGTCAACCTCACTGCATAGTTTTATCATAAATATGTTACCATTACGTCAATTTTAATGTTTATAAATAGTAAATATACCAATTTCAGACAGCGCCAATTGCAACATTACATATATTAAGTATGTAGTTGCAAAACAACTTTCAATGATTACTACCAACATAGCAGTAGTTACGACAATCTGTGATCGCATGGAAAATAATGTAGTTACGAAAACGAATTTTTACTAGAATGATAATTTCGAAAGAAAATTCCCGCTGGCCGTGATTGCTAAGGCGTAGAGGTCACACGACGTGGGACAGGATCAGCGATAGATGCGACTTCAAGGGCCAAACACTTCAGATCCTGAGTCTGCGTGCAGGTCGTTCGGAGCCCACTGTATTCGTGGGTGGAGTGGAAGAGATTTGGGTGGCTTTTAACATCGAGGTCTAGACAGCCATGAATGAGGTGATGATAGAGCAGCACCGGAATGAAACGGCAGGAGTGTATTCCGGACGTAAGTATGATTGTTTTCAACTTCCATGCGTGTAACACGAAATCTGATATCACTGTTTAACTCTCCGTGAATTAGCTGTGGTATCCCAACGGGGGTTGGTAGTGGGAGGTGCAGCAACCCCCTCTGCCCCTTAGGTTGTCAACTGTATTTTTCAGTCACAATATTATTTTTTAATTACAACGTAAGGATACGGCTTTCTAATATACTGAGTATACTTAGTGTTTTTCTGTTTACAAAGGCCTTAGTCACTGAGAAAGTTGTTGATTGTTACCATGGCAACGGAAAGGTATGATATATAATTTTTAACCTAGCGCTCACGTGATTAGCAGATTTTTTTTTTTTAATGCGTCTCATGTTAATATGTTTTTAAGATATTTCAACCATCTCAGTTCCTACAGGCAGGGCACTGATCCAAGTGGGTTGAGCCTGCTAGGCTTTTATTCAATTATCATTAATATGGTCGAGTATAAAACTTGTGAACAGGCCGTCCTGAGGGAGACGAAGACGTGAGAGCGATTATAGCAAGAAGCAGGGCTGTACGGTTGTGACAATTAACAAACAATGTACAGTGAATAACATGTTTCAATACCCTTTATTATATATAAATACAATATGAATTGGCAAAATCACTTATAGAAAGACTAATAAAATATACACCACAGCAATAATTATCACAGTTATTATTAATTTGTTTCATTGATTACAGTTCTCTGAAACGTAATAACAGGTATTTGCCTTAAGCACCAAACAGAGTAAAATACAACATCTTAACCCCAGAACAAAAAAAATCAAAGTTTAATTGATTAAACAATTGAATTAAAACGTTACCAATTTCTTCAACCAGAACACAGCACCAATTTGACTCTAAAAACCTGTAGAAAGGAGGGCAGCAATTGAACTGCCCAGTAAAGACTCCATTCCATGAAATACTTTAAAAACAATTTTAAAAAGTACAAAATAATTACGGTGGGAGGCAGTCGCGTAAGACCCAGCACAGCTCCGACTATTCAAAATTACAAAGAGAAAAAAACAGCATATCAAAAGTTTCACGCCCCAACGATATAATCGTGGAAACAGCAAAAAGGGATACTCATAAATATTTGGGCAAATACGACACTTTTTTTTTTCCTAACCTACTCTAAAACTAATTGTTATATGTTAGTCTGCGGTAGGAACGGGATTATTGCGTCTCAGGGCTAACCCCTTACGCTTACAAGGGAAGGAAAAACATGCAAGGAGACGTGCATCGCGGCAAAGAGGGATTGGGTTTCCCATGGCCGAGTTTGGCCATGAAAAACCTCCCTAATGTACTTATAGTTAAAGTAGATCTAGAAGAAAAAGGGAAAAACCGGCACAGACACCGTAAAAAACCCTTTCGGCAGGAAAGAATTAAAAATTGTTAAATGCATTATGAGAAAATGCTACAGGAGAAAGATAGGTGGGTACCATGCTCTTTATTAATGGGAGAGGAGAAACTAGTAGAGAGGTGGCTGGGAATACGACACGTTTAAATAAGGGAGAGACAGCAACGTGACACCATAGTTAACCCGGAACGTAATTTCGAAGGACGACCGAAACCAGAATTTTTAAATGGCCCAGCCTTACTGCACACCCAAGATACAACACGATTATGCCACAGAAATTAATAAAGAAAAAAAAACAGTTAAAACCCAACCGCAAAGTTAACGTTCTCCACGACTTAACATTTAACTGCCCCATCGCTCAGAAGCTTAACTGGCAGGCCTATACTGCGTCAGCTCAGTAACACAATGACGGCTTTGTCCTCTGCTGGACGAAGGCGAAGGTGGTTAAGCCATGAGGTACAATCGAGGATCTTGCGGCTTAAGTTGCGGCGAAAAGTAGCAAGACTTCGGACGGGCGTAAAGTAGAACAGAATAGGCAGAGCCCCGGCCGAGTAAAGACTGAAGGAAACTATCCTGGCCAATCAAATACTCTGACTCAAGGAGGGGGAAGGGGAAAGCAAGGAACAAGAACAGGGGAGGAAAAGGGAGGGGATCCGAGCCGAGCAAAGAGTACACCACCGCGCAGAAGTAGATGGCGGTAGAAATATTGACGCGACAGCGCTGGCGTCGCACGGTCGACGCCCGCGTTTTATTTTACAGGTAATTAAGTCGAACGACCGCGTCCTTTGGAAACGCAACATGGAGATAACACTGCACGATAGGTCCGTGACCCTAGTTTACGTAGGCCTTGAAGAAGATGTCCTGTAGCGTTCAGGTGAATGCCCCAGCCTAGGACCAGATTTACCAGACCTTCTATATATCGACGTAATATTTAAAGTTAGTTAATTTACTTGAACTATTTTTTTTTTTTAACGACGATACACATTTAAGTTTTAAATGAACTTTTTGGTCGCTATCTTGAAGTGAAATATAAACTGATTGTTCCTTTTTTTTTTTACCACGGATATCCTGACAGGAGTCAATTGCTATGGCCGAACCAAATTTGTAACGGGAATTTTAAATGATTTTTTACAAGATAAGATTTTTAGTTGCAAGGCTTACAATAGAAGTAAAATCGAATCACGAGAGAGGCTAGTTTTACCTAAGGCCGCGAGTCAAATAATTAACGTCATTTTGTTGTAAATTAAAGCTTGATATTTCCAAGAAATTACGATTTTTATTTCGCATTTCTTCTCTTAATGTGTGTGTATGTTTGTTACCACACAGCTCCATAACCGCTGAACGGATTTTGATGGAATTTGGTATGTAGGTACTTTAGGTCCTGGAATAGGACATAGGATACTTTTCATCCCGGAAAAATGCACGGTTCCTGTGGAATAACAACAAATAGTAATTCTGAAACGGATGTGAACGTGCCTGAAATATTCTTTTCCTCTGGTGTCAGAGTTTATCAGGCTTACCGACTGCTATCAATCGATAACCACCGAGACCGAATATTTAACGTGCCCTCCGAAGCCCGGAAGCGCTCAGATGTTATGCCACTAAACGGTCACCCATCCAAATGTGTGCCGCTGGGAACGTTGCTTAATTTTGGTGATCGATTAAGATCCCTTAGCCAAGCGCAAAAAGTAGTACCTAGGTACACTTATTTCTAAAGCTACAACTTGATGAAACTCACGTTTTTATTTTCATATATCGACGCTGGAAAGCGGAAATGTGGCATCTACGCGATAGTTGCACAGATACACTCCAAAAACAATACCCTACTTCTTGGCTATCGGGTAAAAAAATATTTCCTTCATTTGGGTTGCCGTAATCAGTTAAAAACCTAGGCCAACATAGCATAATTTTATAAATCTGTTTTCACATAAATTAATTGTCTTTTCCCAATTTATTTATTAGTGTATCACTGTAAAACTCAATTGTACCCGGGCGAAGCCGGGTCAGTTCGCTAGTATTATAATATATTTAGATGTGATGGCGGGACGGTTACGAATCCGAAGTTGGCAGAAGTGCGGCGTGAAATGGCGTGTTGCTCTTGGATGAACGAAGTGTCGATTTTTCTGCCTACGAAACATACTTAAAATTACCACATAAAGTTCGTGTTTTTTAAACCTAACTAGGCAAGTTACGATGTTGTGATAGATCTGTTTTTCCACGGCAGGAATACATATACTGTAACGTGTGTTTTGACCGCTGTGTGTGAAAGGAAGGGTATTGTTGCATCTCACGCTGGACTAGTGAGTGTGTGATTGCAAATATTGGACGTGCGAAATTTATACGTTTTAACCGTGAACCGTTTTTATTACGAAATCAATCATATGAAAGTCAGGTCCGTTTATTTATTAAACATTACAGCTATGTAACTTCACCCTAGGTGTTTGAAACACAATTGTGTCACGTACTTACGTTTCTGTAATTTGAATGTTTGCCACAATCCCAACAAAATACTAAGCCCAGCCTGATAAATTTAAATAAATAACTAAATAAAGCTGGAAAACATTAAGTGCCAATGCATAGACATATGAGAGGAATAAAAGTTACGGTAGGCCTATTTGTGTGCATGTTCGCCACTTTCTTTTAAGTTTATCGCTGCTACGTACAGTTAGTAAGCGACACAAGTTGCGTGCTTAAATTTACTGTGGCTGTTCGTTGCACTGGCTGTTCCTTCGTTTTAATTTTATGCCAACTGAGGCCGTCCTTTTAAAGAAATAACCCAACACATATCAATAACAAGAGGTTAAATACTACAGTTCTTTCCCCCGCAGTTGCAACAGAGTTAAACACTGTCGCGGCAAAATATTAACGTTTATTACGTGTAATGTGCTATTTCGTGTATGACACATATGTTGACAATGTAAAATAATAACCGCAAGAACTATCGTCAATACAGACATTTTTAAAAAGTCATAAATATGTTTATAGGCCTAAATTGTGAGCACTTGTTCGAAATATAACAAAATTCTTCGAACAGCAGAAGACAGTAAACAAAGCATTTGACAGTTAAAAAGTAGAAGTCATGTGGCAGTGTTTATGTTTACATGTAGCGGAAGGATACCTAATCGTTAACCAAAAGTAGAACTTAATCAGAGCTTCAGAAAAGTGTGAATGGCCTACAGTTGTCACACTACTTTACTCCTTGACACTGTTATGGGTCACTACCCTACATCAAAGCACTGCATCACCATAGACAAAAGAAAATTATATTACATTACTATACTACAAAAACTAGTACACGATATTAAAAATAATATATAATATAATAAAACGTAATACAATAGTAAACGATAAATTGCAATTAAAAAGAATTTATTTATAAGTCTTTAATAGTGATAAAATATACTTACTGTAAACTGCACTGCTTTGTATTATATTGTGAAGTACTTTTTCTCCTGGGATTTGTTCAAATCAACAGGCGTCAACACCTCGTATGTACTTTGATTGCAGTCAGTGTAAGCACCAATATCTAGATAAATGTTTGGTTACGGCACGTGGCGGGACCGTTCATTCGTCCGCTTTACGCCGTGGAAACAGTGAGCGGGGTGCAGTTGCTATGGTAGCAAGCGCCGCGGTGATCACTGCCTACGGCCCGGCTATCGATGCTTGCAACCCAGACGGCGTCGAAGGCCCGCGACGGCAGGTGAGTCTCCCCTTACCCCACCACAGGCGCACGACACGTGACCTCGTGTTGTCGCACGCCGCCCACGCGTCGAGTCAACGCACGTGGGCGCGCACGTGTCCCGCTTACAGAACAACACGCCTTGTGCTGTACTGCAAGTTCGAACTTCGAGAGCAAGCACGAACTTAAAATCCCGTAAATGGACGTGGTAAATGCTAACTTAATTTCAGGAAATAGTCAACGTGTGCCACCCCTTGAAATATGATGCAAAATAAATGTAAGATTTTAATTTATAAAAAAAAAATATTTTATTAAAATGTAAAAACATTAAACAAATAAATCAACTCGTAAAAAGGCATCCCGGCAAACACAGCCTGTCGGCAAATTGTCGGCCCGATATCGGCACTGTCTGCAACTGTCGCTTACATGCAAGAATATAGCCATCTGACAACGGCATGATGTTTTATTGAGACAGATAGCTAGCCGTCACGATAAATAAAAAGGCCCGGTGCATTATTTAGGATAACAGAAAGATATAACCTAAAGTATGTCAGCATTGTATCTCACAGTAAACATGTTGCCAGCATTTTAAAAACGATTCTGAGCCAATTCCGATACGGTATCTTTGTCTTGTCAGTAAAACATCTTATTGATTCTGGCCCAGTAACATTTTCAAGTCAAAGCTCTTCATCAAAACAAAGATATCTACATGAAGTATTTTTGCCGACAAACTGTTGAAAAGGGTTTTGAATAGGCAAGAAGTTAGCTAGCTGTTAACGGCATGTTGTCTTTTTTTTAGACATAGTGTTAGCCGTTAGGATAGACAACGGCCAACTGTATTATTTAGGATAACGGATAGATATCACCGAAATTATGTCAGCATGATATATCACAGCCAACCTGTCGCAATATCTCAAATAATATTCTGGGCCGATTCCGATACAGAATTTTTGTATTTTCGGTCCGCTTGCCAACATATCATTTTTACGGCCTAGTAATGTTATCGAGACAATTACTACGTATAGTATATGTATAGTAAAAGATAGAAGAATATTTTTATTTGATCTACAAAGCCAAACAACCAACAATTTTTAGAGTAAAATTGGTGCTGTGTTCTAGTCGAAGAAATTGGTAACGTTTTTATTAAATTTTAATTTTTTTTTTTGTTCTGGAGTTAAGATGTATTTTCTTCTTTTTGGTGCTCAAGGCAAATACTACGTTTCAAAGATCTGTAATAAATGAAACAAATTAATAATAACTGTGATAATTATTGCTGTGGTGTATATTTTATCGGTCTTTCTAAAAGTGATTTTTAATATATCTGTCGGATGGTTGTACTAATGAAAAACTTTCANATATATATATATATATATATATATATATATATATATATATAATCACCAAATAACAGGCTATATATATGAAACAATTGTTAAAAATAAATACATTTTTGCATATCTTTAATATTTTTTTAAAATATTTGTGAACTGTTATTTGGCGATTACGTATATGTCAAGCAGTAATCCATGGCATTAGTTTATTTTGCAATTTTTTTCTTTTGTACAACTTGGTTAGCATTTGTTATTGCAGCTTGAGAAAAACAGAAAATATTTGTATTTGCCATTCAATTATTTAAAATATATGAAGTGTAAACTTTTTTATTCGAGGAAAATGGTATTACATACAATGAGTACAAGTTTAATAATATTTGGTACACATATAAAATTATTAATTTTGTGGTATCAAACGCCCTTAATGTTAAAATTTTTGCAAATTAACAAAAAATCAATTTCATGAAGAGTAACAAGTTCTTCACTGCCCAGCACGAAGTCACAGCAAATATAGTATTTATGGTATCGGACAAATCATTTTGAACCACTAGATGTAATTATAGCCATATGAAATACCCATGTAATTATGTGGTTTAGTGTACTTCATAGCCATCTGTGTGATAGGGTGTCATAGAGGTGGCCATAACTCTATTACCAAGAAACCAAATTGCTGAACGAATTTACATGACATTCATAAAATTTATGTAGGTTTATGTTATATAAAAAATATGTTAGATATTCATCTAAATGTAACTATAATTTATAGACGGGAACACAAAACAGATAAGTACAGTTTATAAATAATTGATGTACATGTTATATACAGAACTTCATAAACTTAATCGGGATTACCTTCTCATCTGCTAAATGCACGAAATATAGAATTTTGGAAATGAAAATCTTGGCATTTTGAAAGCGATCGGCAAACTTCCATGGCAAGATAATTATGTATAACCTATGTGACAATACATTTCTAGTCATGCTGTATAATGACATGAATACTGATGAACATGTTACACTCCAATAATATAAATCAATGCAATCTGTATTGAGACCGAAATGAAACTACACATTTATGCCATGCACAATAATTAATTAGTTTTATTTTTAATAAAATGTTCTTAACAACCTCTTCCTTTCCTTTCTGTGGATTCTCTTCGACTCCTGGATACATTACCGGCAAAATCTTTATCCACGAGGCAGGTTCTTCTGGCATTCTCGTCACACTTCACAACCCAAATATCACGATACTTTCTCTTTGCTCAGTTAGCATCTCGACGTCTATACCGGCAGGCAGGGTCGACGCCCGTCTGCAGGTTACGATTGTTTATTAGATGCCGAGTCGACATAGCAACGTAACAATGTCGCGTGCTAGCAGTTCGGGCGTATGGAACACTCGCCCGCAGTTCTACGCCAAGACAACGCTCTGGCGGTATACGTTCGTCAGCATCTGCCAGATATGTCAAAGGAATTTTCAAAACGCTCTACGCCAACGCGCTGCCCATGCTTCAAGTCCGACATATTCTTCTGTAAAGTTAACTCAAAGGATAGGTGGAAAAAACCTGCCCACCACCTGAATACGGCACTGACGGTTCTAGGTTGGAACCGAGGTGAGGCGCTTGAAAAATGAAATCGATCGCAAGTTGGCCGCAACACGTGCAGGCGCTGATGTTCGTAATATTTTGATAAGTTATTTATGAACAGTCGACAGTAGGCTCCTACTTGTTCCTTTAAGGAATTGAAAATGAACGATTTGAGTGGGAAAATGTGTGTGCGTAGGCCTACGACTCACGATTCATCCATCAAATATACACAGGAAAAAAAGAAATTTGGCGCATTCTGTGGAACTAACATAACGACTTTTACCAACGTTAGATGCACAAATGCTTTTTGTTACACTTTAACTTTTGTTTGGTAATTAAAATGTTCTTGTCTTCTTCTACATATACATTTGACAGTATATTTTACTGGCTACTATTATCACGGTCGAAATTCTGATTTCTTCATCTGTCGGTCGAATGGAGCGTGCTTACTTGAACCAGCTGTCACGACAGCAGGTGTTAATATTGCATGTACTGTAATGATCTCTCTCGAGTCTTTTCTTCTTTTGTCAGAGGTATCTGTCCAGCACAGCGTCAACACAAGCAAAACCCGCTGGCAAAAAAAAAAAAAAAAAAAAGGCGGGGCGAGAAAGCAAGCACGCAACATCCAGTTTGCAACTTACCCGCTCGCATGACAAACGACGCCGTCTGCCCAGGAGGTGCCAGACCTGGCGAGTCCATGAACTGTGCGTGCACCTGCGAACCGCGGAAAGGAAACTCGCTGCAGTTTCAAGCGACGACCTCGTCAGTATTCGACGAGCTTCCGCAACCTGGGGCTGGATATGCCGACCGCTTCTCGACCCAACACGTCCCCGTGCAGTAACGAGTTCCGCTGCGCGTCATCTGGGGGCATCCGGCTTGCCCCTTCAAGACGAAGTGGATTGAAGACAAGTTGATATTGCGCTGGCGGAAAACATCAACATCCACTGCCGCGCAGCAAATGAACGTCCAGTTAACTTAAAAAAAAAGACCCCCCTTGATCCTGTCGTGCTAAGACGCTTCCGTACTCTTCTGACGGTCCCGCTAATAAAGCTGGGTCTCGATGGGCGCAAGCAGACATAATTTACAATGCGAGCTGCGCACTTGACACTCTACTTTGGTTATTGTACATCGCAGCCTGCAGAGAGAGTGAGATATTCTTTCTCCTCTGCTACGACATTAATCGACCATCTCCGCAGCAAACGTGATTACGGCGTTGCTTTCATACCATCAGGTTTTAAGTTTGAATCATGAGTCAGCCGTGGATGTGTGTGTGTGTGTGTGTGTGTGTTGTCATCGTCTTCATGTGTATAAGATGAAAGTCCCTCGTAATCCACCCCGCCTCATTAACTAAAAACCACAGAGTGGGAGAATTTTTTGTAAACAACCAATTCAAAAACAAAAATTATATATCTTTATCAGCTGTACTTTAATCCACCAGCTAAGTGCGTTTCACTCACTTCAACCCCTTCAACGGTGTTTGGAAGTCGTCAAGACATCTATTTAATGATGCTCTATTTCAAACCAAGCAGATGGATGAACCCACGAACACGAGAGAACGCATTCTTTCCGTTCCTTAAACTAAGTTTTTTTTTAACAGTAGACTGTTTGGTGTGCTCTGTTCGAGATTGTTTGGTTATATCGTAGCGTGCCTTACTCGCATTCTGCAGGTCGCATGTTCGGTCCCGGCCGGCTGCTCTGAGGATGGGTTTACCCAATTGTTCTTCTATCCCAGTTCCGAGAAAATTATAATGCAGTTCCTCTCGCGAACCTTCTCTCTTGCACACTCACTGGATTAAGATTCTGCCAAGAATATGATTAACTGGAGACAGGGTAATAAATGTGCAGCTTCTGCGTGGCTCTTTACGATAGACATAACATAGATCGGAAATTAGTAAGTTATAGGCACATTTCATGCACAGTCGCTATTAACTATCACTCTTCATTACGTGTAATATGCATGCTATACGCTAACAGAGAAACGAACAAGGCTCTTCCAGTTCGATACGGTACACTTCGCTACCATAAGGGACAAGATGGGGTGTATGGGAAATGGATGGGTTGAAATGTAAACAAGCTGTCTGTGGCAATTAACTCTCAACTTGGCCACTGACTGGACACTTCGACGCCATTTTTCAAGCAGATCTTACACAGCGATTCGTCTGGTTACAGCCACATTACATATAGGCTGTTCACGGTTACTTGAAGCTTTTCTGAAGCCCTAAGTTCTACTTCCAGCATATTCCTCCGCCTCATGCAAACGAGGCTTAACAAAGTATACAAAAGGACAACGCACCGCATTCGTGCGCGCTCAATGTAACAGCCTATTATTTTGCAAATGAACTATTCCTTACTAGGCGTTACCAACACAACTATTTCTCCCCATTTTTATTCATATTAATAATTATAAATGAAATATTAAAATTTAAAGATAGAGTATAAGTAAAACTTCAATTTAATTAAAAAATAAGGTAATTTTATGTTAACACGTGTATAAAATGTTTGTAATACCTGACATATTTAGGAAACTACGTGACCCATCATACGTGGGGTGACTTTTCAAAGGTTATCGACTATAATTTCAACGCGACATGCAAAATAAAGAAATAAATTCTTATATACGCTGTTGAGAGGAAGTTTGTACGTATTCTTCCAAAATAACAATAAAGTATGCTATTGTGTTCTCTTGTATACAATTAGAACACAGACTATAAGGCATGTCGACTTCGACGTCAAACAAGTATTTGTTAGGCAACACACTGCCATGACTCACTTACATTAGACGCCTTTCATGTCGTGTACTAGAAAATAAGGCAGCTTGTTTTCATCAGTGGATAATTGTGTGGCAGTATTGACCTGAAATGGGACCAAAAATAAGAAAATAAGTTAAGGAACAATGATTGCAGTAAGAAGTTTCCGAAAAGGAAAATCGTTCAAATATGAAACGGAAATAAACAGACCCATTAATACAGGTAAGAGCATTATCTACACACAGGTTACATGAAACTATGTATATTACAACAAAGCAAGAAATGGTCGTCCATCTAGTCTAACGCAAAGAGAAAAATGTAACATATTCAGGAAAGTTAAAGCACACCCGAAACTGCGTTCTGCAAAGATTACAGTTGACGTTGAGAAAATTAAGAAAGCATACCGCCCAAACTATACGAGTTGTGCTTCATGAATCCAGATATAATGGCCGAACAGCCCGAAGAAAACTGCGTATCAGCCAAACGAACAGACGAAAGCGACTTTCCTATGATACGGAACAAAAAAAGACAGGTATGAGTACATGGAGGAAGGTCGTATTTACCGATGAAAGTAAATTCAACCTTTTCGAAACAGATGGGCGAGTAATAGTTTGGCGGAGTATAAACTGAACCAAACACAGTTTTACAGGTACAACGAAACAAAGTGGAGGTTCCGTACCTGCTCGGGGATGTGCGAGTGCTAACTGTGTGCAATAGGCGAGTTATGCTTCATCGATGGTGTCATGGACCACAATCTCTGCAGTAACATTCTCAAGTCTCACCTTCCCAAGAGTATCAATGGCATGGATCCTACAAGGTACTGTGTCCACCCAAGATGACGATTCTAAACATACAGCCCTAAAAACAAAAATGTGATTGCTATGCAACACGCCACACTCGATAGGAACACCTCCACAGTCCCCGGACATCAATCTCATTCAGAATGTGTAGTAAATTCTAGAATAAATAATACAAATGCACAAAATCTCAAACAAAAATGCTCTCAAGAAGGCATTATCACACGAACTGAGCAAGATAAGAGCTGAAACAAACGAAAACCTAGTGAGTGAGTGACGAGATGTAGGCGGCTTTTAATATCGAGGTCTTGAGAGCCGATGAGGGGAAGCGAGGTGAGAATGGAGCAGCGCCGGAATGAAAGGGCGGGGTAAACGGGAGATCTCGGAGAAAAACCCGCCAACAAGCGGCATCGTTCGGCACGATTCCCACATGAGAAACTCCGGGAGCGACCCCGCCGCGAATCGAACCTGGTTCACCTAGATGGGAGGCGAGTAGTCTACACCACCGCGGCCCCACGGAAACTTAATCAAATCTATTCCAATGAGATTACAGCAAGTCACTAGGAAGAAAGGGGCCTACCAGGTATTAAGGCTATAAAAGAAAACCACTAGCAAAATTGTTATGTATCACAGACGAATACCTGTTTTTGGAGAAATTATATATGTACTTTTTTTCTGATCATGTATTAATGTTCCTACAGGGAGAAAAAATGTATTTGTGTTTTATATATTTTGTATCCATATCACAACAAATAATTAAGTTTTATTATACCTCGTACCTACCATACTATGTCCTTTTCTGCTAGATTTATAACCGTAAACTCAAAGTTCGTGGAAAGACGAATACTTTTTTTGAAACAGTGTATTTGCAAACCAGCCCTTCCCGCCTAACACGTGTTTCCGTAATTCTGTATATTCCATTCCGCGTCCTCTGCTTACGGGGGAGAAAATCATCTTGATAGGTTTATGCCACTCGGTGAACAAGAAAGGTTCTTTGATCTCGCTACAGTCATATTAGGTAAAAACCGGTCATTCTGTTCGTTACCGCACCTGCACAAAAGAGGGTGTTGTTTAAAGGCAGCATCCACTAATGGTAGCTATTGTACTTTAATTTTTTTCTGCTATGAAAACTTTAACTTTATAATATAAGCCTTTAGTAAATTACCAAGTAAAGGTGTTCTGCAGTACAACCACTATATTGTACGCAGCTAGTACAAAATTAGGGAACTGCGAATCTACGGATCAATGATCCACCACTCTGCGATAAGCGAAGAGTAATACTTAGTCCGCACAACATACGGCATAATAATTATAGACTACAGAAGTAAACTCTCAGGAGACCCTTACTACTCTGGGAAATGAAATATATTGCCAAGAAATGGAAACAATATTCACTCCCGTAGCTTCGTGCACCACCTCTCTACCGTCCAGTAAATTTCTGAAGCAACAGTATGGACTACAAGTATAGCTCGTTCGCCATACCCTTCCTGTATGTAAACGTTCTGCCGCCACGAGTCTGTAATAGGGCCTACAAAGTAGTAAAACTGACAGTCATTCTGCAAGACAAGCTTTCAACTAAATTAAAATAACACATAGCTTATGTTTCTCTATGAACCTATCGTCACTGCCTTCGAAAGTTCTGTATTTATCGTCTAATATATTTTACAGGACAAACAACTGGTTTCTGCAAACCATTTTTCAATTTATAAGCAGGCATCTGCTTACTTGAAAGTAAAACTATTCAAAAGTGGCTCAAGTTATTGATCATAATGTCTAGCGATATTTTTTCTCTTCCTACCGAAAGCTTCTCATTACCATATGAACTACGCAGGACAGAAGACAAATCACGGACATTTGAAAAGCAAACACCACATAATCCTGCAAAGTTCCAGGAGGACGCACGTGCGTGTAACCATTAGGCTTGGTAATGTAAAGGCACACGGCTTAGTTCTCCACTAAATGAATACGAAGTAGCTTGCACATAGGTGCTTCTTAGAATCTCCAGGATTAGAATATTAAATCATTCTGACAGATGACGCTTAAGCGGTCCTTATTCTCGTTTACGATTCCAACGTCGTGTAGCATAGTTGGTGCCAGGCCGGATTGCCGAAGCACGCACGTGCCTCCAGAGGCGGGCGAACCTCTCGTCGAGCAACAGGTGTTTCCTGGGCGACGTCGGTAGCGGACTCTCACGTCGGTAGCGGACTCTCCTACTCACTGCCTCACTCCAAATACGAGCTATTCAAAACGGTTCAAAACCAGCGAATTCTGTGGGAAATGCTTTATTCGGTATAACTGGCAGTTGAACAATTACTTCTGTGGCTCAATTTCACCGACTTCCATTTGAATCCCACGACTCCCAGTTCTTTTGATTCGCCACTCAATAAGAGTTTCTATTTAGTGAACAGTATTTCACACCCACTGATGCCGTCTATTCAGATTAAATGCGCCGTGCGAGCGCAAGAATAGTAGCTTTCAATTGCTGATTTCGATAAATTAAAACTGTTCGGTATTTCAAACTTCACTTAAGTCAGCAGCAATCCTTTACAAACTGCATATGTAACCGTACTACTTCTTTATCAAATGAAGCTGGCAAATAACGAAAATATACAAAAAAACGCTCTAAGTTAGCAGGAATCAAACCCACGGCCTCCTAGAAGCAAGCCAAAGATGCTGATCGAATAACCACACTCACTTTTCAAATACACTTGAATCCGCTCATCCCAACAAATTTTCGTTTTCTGACAAGAAAACTCAATTTTTTAGAATATTTCTCCCAACAATGGCATGGTACTGAATATTTCTTCCAACACTGAAATTTTCAAATTATAAATTTTTACTGTCTACTCGTAACTAATTATAAAACGGTGAACAATTGTTCGAAAATTTGAGAGACTGTTTCACTGAGTCGTAATTGCGTGTTTAAGTCATCAGCTTTTACGAACTGTTTTTACTGCAGCTAACTGTCGACTCACTTTCGCTATTTTTACTATCCAAAAACTTACTAAACAGTAAATAATTGTAGATGATAAGGTGTATAAGTGACGTCTGGCCAGAGGCGTGTATTTTTTGTCTTCGAGCCCTAAAAACTCGACAGCACAAGCAAATGCACAAGATGCCTGATCGTATTTATCAGCAAGGCACTGAACTGGAATACAGTTTATCCGTCGACAACCTGCTTTTTCGCACTCTGAGAAGCATTTTCATACTAAAATAATCCCCGTAAAAATACCCGTTTTTGCAAATTTTACGTTTTGAAAATAGAAATACGGGGCTAGAAAAAAGGACATTTAAAATTCGGGCTTGAAGGGTTTTAAAAGTTTTTCGTAATCAGACACCATATAACAATATTAGGTTTTAATTTCATACAAATAGATTTTTACTTAAGCTATACAAACATAGACTAAAAATGATTGAATGAAGAGATTTGGGTGGTTCTTAACATCGGGGTCTTGAGAGCCGAACTAAAAATGAGGTAGGCCGGTTTTCGTCTCTTGCGCATGTCCTCAACACTGGTTCGCCCACCACCGTTCTAAATGTTTTAAAATTAAAATCACGTGGTCAACAGTGATGAATGTGTTTATTTACTGTTGGGTTTTCAAAGAAGGGCCCTTCTTTAAAAATAAAATACTTCGACCAACTTGGGTTTAACCTAGTTGCATTAAAAATTGGTTAGAGTAAATGTAGTGGAGTGGAGAGATTTGGGCGGCACTTAGCATCGTAGTGTTGAGAGCCGATGAGGGTGAAGCGAAGTGAGTATGGAGCAGCGTCGGAACGCAAGGGCGGGGGAAACGGGAGATTCTCGAGAAAAACCCGCCGACCAGCGACATCGTCCGGCACGATTCCCACATGCAAAAATCCGAGGGCAACCACGCGGGGAATCGAACCCGGTTACCCTTGGTGAGAGGTGAGTAGTCTGACCACTACACCACCGCGGCCCCTAAGAGTAAATGTAGAAACATCTCAAAGAACGTTCTTTCATATATAAAAAAAAAAAGTGTAACTTCAAACCCTAACCACGTTGTTTTTGATGGTGCTAATGGCAGGCAAACATTCCAATGTTGGAACGCGGGTTGTGGCTACAGCGTAGTTAACATGCGCACTCTACAACCTCACTCCTGCACTCAGCACTCCACGACACCGACGTCGAATGGCGTAGTTCCGGCGTACGGCCGAGAGAAGGCGGCTCAGTGGGCCGATTTCCCTAAAACCGCTGGCGGTGGAAGGGTTAGAAGGGGGTTGAAGGAAGGAGGATGCCGCAGTTAATCATGCGGGAACCGCAGGCGCAGGACAAATGTCCAGGACGGACGGGACGCCGCCGACGGACAAAGAACGCCGCCAGGAATTCCGGTCCCCCCTGGACACGCTCCATAGACGGTAACAAGCGGCTTGCAGGTGAGACCCCGCACCCTCTCGCCGCAAGGGGAGCGCCCCGAACCAGCTGGTAGACGTTCACGACAACCCCCAACACAAGCTGGCTTTACAATCCGTGCTTATTAGCCTCACTTTAATTTACGGTTCCAGGTGTTGCGGACAATTTTTTTTTATGCGAACTGTACTTAATACGACACAACACTTGTTCCGTTGTCACAGCTAATGGGGCTGTAGGCATCACAACGTAGCAGCAACGCCATGGTAAATCAAGTTACTTACAACGAACATTATTGGACACTGAGGATGCGTTATGTACGCAATTGTGTGCACTGGGTCTGAATGAGTCAATGCCCTTACTCGGCTGTAACTGGCTCGCCGATGACCAAGTACTTCTTACCTCAGACTTTGTACATATAAAAAACTTCCTGTAACAGTATAAACATTAATGGATACACTGACATATCCGCGGGAACGTTGACAAAAAATCAGATAAAATAATTATATTTACTAACAACAAATTAAAAGATCAATGCTTGCAACTAGTGGTAAACTAAAATAACTCTAGTTATTCCCGGTGGTTAGCAGAATAAAAACTGGGGCATTACTGATATTGTGTGTCACATGCCCAACGCAAGTATATTGGCATGTACGTCCAAGGCGACATTACTTTCTACATACAAAGGAAGGAAATGCAGCATGTTGGAAGGGCAAACTCAACAAGGCTCTCAATATTACACATTTAACCATGAACCAGATGCGAAAAGACGAGACTGTGGGTGGTGGCGCCTCGCAAAATAAACCAACCTCAGAGAATACTGGGTATTATGTCGCACTGTTAGACACTGTTGAAAAAGGGGCTTAAATAACGCAATGGGTTCCGAACCACTGTGTTGCCAAGTCGGCGCTCAGAAGTTATGTGAATTGCGTCGGGCATGGGTTCGGACCGTCTCCCTGTTACGTCTTCTCGCTTTGGCGATCACGGGCCGCCGAGATCCGGGTTCGATTCCCGGTGGGGGTCAACCCTGGATGTTCGCACGTGATAAGCGTGGCAGGTATTGTTGGCCGGTGGGTTTTCTCGGGTTACTCTCGTTCTTCCCATGTCTGCAATCCGTCATTGCTCCACCTTCATCTCGCTTCAAGAACGCAGGCGTTAAAGACCTCTGCCGTTGAGAGCCACTAAATCTCTCTCACCCACGGGCAAGCAACACCCTGACGTGGCGCACACAGGACCTTACCTAATTACGTACAGTAATCTGCGTGACCAGTAACCCGTGTCACTACTTAACGTAAGAAGGCAAAAACTCTGAAAAAAACTCAGTTGAAACTGCTTTTATGGCTCTGTATTCCAGTCCCGCTTACCCAAAAATTAAATTTTCGTGTTAATGCGTGCTACAGAGCCAAAAGAATAGTGTCGCCTTCTGCAAGCTAAGCACAAAACTAGAGTAAAACTTGCAGCATCAAGGGTGACATCTCAAGCAATACCTTTACCTACCATTTTATGTAATAATAACTCACTGCAAGTGCAAGAACCTTTACTGCTAAGTTTCTGTGTAAATGTTTTATTCTCCCACGAAACCTATTCTGAAAATTATCAAATTACTTGCAAGGGCCCACATTAAGCGCCCAAAACCAAGAGGCTTCGATTTTCTGCGAAGTCTGTGATATCGAGGGTTCCAGTTGTACAACCTCCTCCCCTCCCCCCTTCAACAACACCCCCTTCACTAATCCAGCTCAACCCTATTCAAAACTTTACTTTTACTCTTCTAACGTGCTCGTTCTTCTATGTCAGAGATCCAAGAAGTCTAAGTGCGGTCGCACACGTATTGATAAAATTGGATTTGTTTCTGGTACGGATATCGGACAGCACAGCAACACATGTAATTCAAATTTAGGCTATATATATCGCACTTGCCATCCGACCAGATAAAATTTTGTCTCGATATCGGGTCCGGTAAAAATGCAGTCCAATAACACTATGAAATCGGGAGGACACTTTACCGGTCCGGATGACGGGAATGAAGTTAGCTTATGACAGAGAATAGACGTTCCAATAACGGGGATCCGTTTTACAGACAGGAAAGCAGGCTGCGTTGCCATTCTGTTTGACCCCAGCTGAGACTTGATGCACATTTAAAAAAAAAAATGGAGTCGGGGAAAGTGGTATCCTTCTTCCGGATGGCCCCAAGTGCATTCTCTAAAACGAAATTGTAGGTGGCTGTTCTCATTCTCAAGTAGTTGAACTTGTTTTCAATGAACACGTAGTTTTTCGAAGACAGTATACAATGTTCCCTCCACGTACCGCATTTGCAGTATTCAGTGAACCCAGTAATTATTAATTATTTTCTAACGGTACTGATTTCCGACGCGATACAGTAGCCATGATGCACTGGCTCTTGTTAAATGCTGGACACATGTTACACTTACAAACCACAGCAAGAATTAGTCACTGCAAAAACATCCACCTCCGATGATATATATAGGTGTGTGTGCTGCATAAAAGCCATTAATTTAGATGTCGGGCTATATCATTGCATGGTAATTCAATTTTTAGTGCGTTAGAACTAGGTACAGTGAACGTAGCTTACCTAAAAAAAAAAACCAGGTGCATGATTAATGATGCCCCACTCTATTGATTCCACCAGCAACCCCAAATTGTGGATAGTTGTCTGGGAAGCCAATAGTTTTAGGTTCGAATCCCACGCAAAGCCATGCATGTGAATACCTTTTTTAAGTATAAGTTTGGATTTGGTTGACTCAAAGCTACCACAAACTTTATTAAATATGTGTGTCCCGTTGTTTCCAAATCAAGCTATAATTCCAAAAGGTGGTCGTAAATAATATTTCAATACAACTTTTGGGTATCATCAAGGAGGTGTAGTGTTAACAATNTAATTCCAAAAGGTGGTCGTAAATAATATTTCAATACAACTTTTGGGTATCATCAAGGAGGTGTAGTGTTAACAATTACTTAGTGTGACAATGGTCAACATTGTCAGATACGTGATTCTGCAGAGAAAAGTTACCATATTTGTATATACCAAAGTATTACCTAAAATCCGTTAACATTTTTGGTTTTCAAGATAACCTAAGTTTGCATCCATGTAATTGTGGCAGGACATAGAATTAAATTTAGCGTTAGCCACCTTGTAGTCAGCCATATACAAAATTATTTTTATATCAAAACTTAAAATATGTATAAGTTTTTTTGTAACGGTACCCCTTATCACATGCGGTTTAAAATTAATAAAATTCCGTTTAGAATTCAAATGTAACAACAACACAAGCCATCTCCGCATTTCTTACGTATAAAATTTAATTATTTTGAAGCCTTCAGCCATTTATAAATATGTACATAAAAATGCGGCACCTGCATTATTTGTGCATGCATACTTCACCAGAATACGTCGTGACACAGAATGAGAGAGTTCGCTTTTATGATAATGTACGAGTCTACTTCGAAAAACACATGCAAAACAAGACAAATAGGATAACGCTCCTTAAGTAGCAGCTAGAGAATTTTAAGTGGAAGTCACTACAGGCTGTTTATAAAATAAGCATTCCCTAACTCCGCCGGAACAAGAGATGTCTCAGGGGAGTCATCATCTACGACAGCCTCTTTTAAGAGGCCAAAACATAAACAAACTTCTAACGAGGTCCATAAATCCAAGGCTTAAAGAACAAAAATACATATAATTACTCTAAACTGATGATATATAATTTATTTTCGTAGAACGAGATAAGGGCAGCGCTTTAAAATTTAAATATTATCCGGGTAAAGTGCAATTAGAGAAATGTCAAACTGTTTGTAATCAAGTCGTAAAAACCGCTTTTATGGCACTTGCATGGCTTGCGTGACTAAACCATAAGAGATACATCAAATAAATGTACTACAGAATTGTAGCTCGTAGCTCTCAAAACGGTGTACAGAAAAGTCCGAGATAGCATATGTTTATCTTTTAAGGATAACCCACAGTAATAATTTTTGTCTTTCAAAGTGTCGCTGTAAAAACTAAATTGTTACCGGGCGAAGCCGGGCTGGTTCGCTAGTTATCGCGGAGAGCACAGCGAAGTTCCAAGATGATTTTTGCGACCTGCAAACATGCGGACGTTGCCGCTGGTCGGCGGGTTTTCTCGGGATACTCCTGTATCTCTCACGAGTATCTCAGTATAAAACTTCTTTTTGCGTATATAATCATCTATTATTTCACTTTCCAAGACCATCTTGATGGCTGCACTTCAACAACAAAACAACAAAATACTGCACTTAATTCCACTGCTTCAACAAGGAACGTGGTGACCTAGACACAAGCAATTTTCCCCGAGTGCTAGTCTCTTCATTTTCCGTGAAAGTTGTGGAAAACGTATAAAAGGAAAACTAAATAATTACACGTCAATTAAACAAACGTGATTAAATTCTGTTTTTCTTGTTCAATTTCGTATAAGAAGAAAGGCGTATTTTATCGGTTTGCCTGTGTCAAAGCGATTCCGCATATAATACATTCTAGTGCTCTATTAAGGCTCCAAATTACATGGTAGACAATAACTTGGGGAAACATGTAGACCTACATAGTGAAAGAAATATAAGTGCTACTTAAAGTTAATTTATTTAATAATATCCAAAATTTATATAAAACATTTCTTGAATATTCAAACAGCACACACAACTGCGATGAGATATGCCATTTACCTACATTACTTGAAACCCTTTTTTAAAAAATTTTACGTAACATTTTTGAAATGTTTTCTCGATAATAATTGACTTAAAAAATAGTTTGCATGCATCATAATGTTATAATCATTAAGAAATAAGAATTATTAATTAATTTTAACAACGCGAATTATTGTCCCAATTTTAATGAATCTGGACATTTTACCACAGAAANAAAGAATTATTAATTAATTTTAACAACGCGAATTATTGTCCCAATTTTAATGAATCTGGCCATTTTTCCACAGAAACGTAAACTGACAGCTAGAAATAATTTTTTTACACATTATCAAGAGTTAAGTATGTAAACAACAATTGGCTATCGCATACGAGTTCTTTATTTCTGTTAGCGTAAATAAAACATAAAAATGAAAACAAAACATTTACAAAAANTGGCTATCGCATACGAGTTCTTTATTTCTGTTAGCGTAAATAAAACATAAAAATGAAAACAAAACATTTACAAAAATTAATAATAAAAAAAAACCGGGACACTGAGAATTCTGCACGCCTTCTGAGGAGACGTTTCTTCAAATGTAGCCTTGCCGGTAAAATTTTGAAATGAACCAGACAACTTNTTCTGCACGCCTTCTGAGGAGACGTTTCTTCAAATGTAGCCTTGCCGGTAAAATTTTGAAATGAACCAGACAACTTTGCTTGATGTGAACTGGGCAATATTTTGTAAATATCCCTTCAGAAAAACGATTTAAGAGAAAGTAAGCTAATTAACTATACCAATAACGTTTTGGTTTTTTATCCTCCTCGATCACAATCNACCGAGCGTTACACTTTTTCATAAGTGACTCCCAGCCGCAACCTAATTTAAGACGTTGTCACGTCAAAATTAATAATAAAAAAAACCCGGGACACTGAGAAGTCTGCACGCCTTCTGAGGAGACGTTTCTTCAAATGTAGCCTTGCCGGTAAAATTTTGAAATGAACCAGACAACTTTGCTTGATGTGAACTGGGCAATATTTTGTAAATATCCCTTCAGAAAAACGATTTAAGAGAAAGTAAGCTAATTAACTATACCAATAACGTTTTGTTTTTTTATCCTCCTCGATCACAATCGCTCAATGATAGCATTTTCTTCTAATTCCCGGAAGTTGTTAGACATACAGCCAGTTCTACAAAGTTCATATAAATATGGAAGATGAACAAGAGACAAGCAACATCCGGCTGAATAAATACGGCTGCCTTACAACTGACAGCTTCCAGTTGCGTAACCGAGAGGTAGTGATTTTTGTTTTACGTGTCGCCAACAAGGTTTACTATAACGAAATTACGAACATTCAGATTTCTGGCCACTTAAATAACGAAGTTTCAATTTACGATTTTAACTTTCACCACCCTCGCCTGTGGTACAAAGTATGTTACTTCGTATTTGGAATTTCATTATTTATCAACTTTTTCATGACGATGTGTTGTCCATAAAGTTTAGATTTAAAATTGTTAATCTAAAGCACGCAGCGTACATCCTCAAAGTCAAGGATAGCCACGCGACGTTATGTACTTCACATGCGTATACGTAGCACGTAGTCATACACGACTATCGTTACGTACATAACGATAACAGAAAACCATAGTACGAATCCACGTCAAATCACAAAACGCGAATTATCACAAATTGTCACTCGTAAAAATAAATATAAGAATAATATAATCGATGGAGTATATTATTCTTCAAAGACTCACAATATCTGTACTAAAACACGCCATCCCGACTGTAACGCTATAATTTGTCTTCCAATATCTGACAAAGCAAATCACTGTAAAAAAAAAAATATTGGGACAATTACCTGAAAATTGTGAGGTAATATTCGCAAACTTCTTTGCGAAACACATTTTTTGACGTGTAAGATTCACTTACATGGCNCTGAAAATTGTGAGGTAATATTCGCAAACTTCTTTGCGAAACACATTTTTTGACGTGTAAGATTCACTTACATGGCAGTGAAAAATCCCGTGCATGCGCGGGATTTTACAGTGATAGCCACCAGTTCTTTAATTGGTGTAAGTCAATTGCCAAGGAGATAACTCGCCTAACCAAAATTGGACACAAGTGTCTTTCAGAGACATTAAAGCTGATTGCACCGTCATCGATATGTCTTTGAATGGACCAAGTGATCTGTGACGTCAAATGCTGACGGTGCAGTAGAGTGGCGCCNCACCGTCATCGATATGTCTTTGAATGGACCAAGTGATCTGTGACGTCAAATGCTGACGGTGCAGTAGAGTGGCGCCATACTGCCGATTAAAGCTGGCGAACCCTGAACTTTGACGTGTGACAGCGTGGCCTGCGCCATCTGCATCTGACGTCACGAACAACATAGGACTATGCCAATAAGAAGCACGAGGAATGTAAACATATGGTAAAATATACTGAACATTTTAATGCACATCAACAAACATTAAAAAAGGTAACGACTTTCATAAAATAGCTTTTGTATTTTGTTTCTCCCTTTTTATGGAATTTTGTTTGTTAATTTTCAGTTACATTAATTTCAAATATGCAAATTCAGTAGTTGTAATTTTAAAAGTTTTGAAATTACACACATTCGAAAATCCGCGCGATGTAATTTTTATGAAACTCCAGATATCAACTGATTTCACAAAAATATATTAATATGACATCACGACAAATTTTTGACGAAAAACTACGTCAAACGCATACAAATGCAGGGAAAAATATATAATATATGGTGATTAACCTAACTGTTCTCTTTACAAAATCATAAAAATTAAATTCTACTAAACTGTTGATAAAACAAAATGAAGGTCTAACGAAATGATTCTTAACACCATTTGGTATCTGCATGTATAGTATGTGCAGTCGAACTTCCACGGAGGACTACAAATGGTGACCTCATATTGCTATGGAATATTATGTATTAGAAATAGGCGTTTATTCTGTGTTCGTAAAAAGGCAGTGCGTTCTTTGGCACGCACTACTGTTATTAATGATTATCATAGGTATTGAGGTAAAAAATGAAATTCGCCTAAAAACATCTGCAAACGAAACGTTATGCATGTAAGCAGCCGAAGTGCAACTAGACTTTATGAATCGTCAAAATTTGTTTACTGCTTCATTATTCACCGAACGTCTTAGGAAAACGCAGACCCCGCAGACAACTCGGCCTGAAATATACTGCAGCTTGTAAAAACACGTACCTTGAATAGCGACGTATTTCGGTAAATCAACAGACAAACGAAAAAAAAAAAAAAAAAAAAAAAAAGNAACACCACAGCAGCTCACGGAATAGCAGTAAATAACCCATTTGCACACGTCGACTTACGTGCCAAGAGAATTAAATTTTTTTACCACAAGGAGGGGGGGGGGAATTAAGCTGGAATACTGGTTCCAATTCCCCGAAAGCAACTTAAACCCACCCACTTAACAGACAATGGCAACATGTTTGCAATCCGGTCAGAAGAGGTCACGAAGGGTAGCGAAGCGAGTCTCGCCTCTTCACAAACTGCACCACCACCAACAACAGACAAATACAGGCCAGTGCCAATCATATTACCAGACAGCAGGCCACTCAAAAAAGTGGCCCAGCTGCTCTGCCAAAACGAAATTAGCTTCCTAAACTCACTCACTCGGAGGCGAGAACTAAAACTTAGTTTACACACACGGCCAGACCACGAGAAGGCTCCTTCTCAAAGGAACAGTCCACAACACACGCCCTGATGAGAAGCTCCAGAGGTCTGTCATCAAAAACCTGCACGAGGAGCNCAACACACGCCCTGATGAGAAGCTCCAGAGGTCTGTCATCAAAAACCTGCACAAGGGGGGGGGAGGGGTGAACGAGGACATCCTAAGGAGGGCATCATCAGGTGCGGGTTCAACATCATTGACCTCCGCTACTTCAAGCGAAAATCCCGCCACCCCACACCTGAGGATCCCGACTATGTACCGACAGGTATATGGTTTGTCACAATCCAACACTCAAACCAAACTTCCTCGAGGTGAAAAGGCTCTATTGGACCGCCGTTCGTTTAGAGCCTTACAAGCCGAGACCCGAATATGTGCCCAGCTATCGTAACTGCAGTCAGTGGGGGCACACACAACAACATTGTAACATGCGACCAGTGTGCGTAAACTATGTGTGACCGCACAAGTACACTGAGCGCAACATCGACAGAGATTCCCAGCC